>CANYCX010520874.1:0-10527 GCA_948193385.1 Breynia disticha f. nivosa
AACTCAACCATATGATCATAGGCATTTTCCTCAAGCAATCGACACCCAACGTACTTATATACCTCATGTTCAACCTTATTCGTTTAGCACCCATAAGAATAGCAATATTTAACTTTCACAACAACCACATACCTTAGGCAATCGACACCCAACCACAATGATGCAAAAATCACGATTTCAACTAATCCATATTTCATCAACATACCCACATAACTCACAAGTTGAAAACCATATACATTCACCAATATTCAATATCTGCATTCACATGCATACATGATTCACCACATCACAACATATAAATCCCTAATTATACTGTTTTACATATCAATTAAATCGATTAGGCTCAAATTAGGTAAAACCCCTAATTATCCTCTTAACCGAAAACTCTAAATCTCACATTGCTACACATTTTCCGTATCAACTCTCAGAACACACCCACATTTCATTCATTAAGCTCATTTTCGAACTCAATTTCACCTTCCAATCCCTTATTCCTCACAAATCCCCAAATCATCAAGACCCTAAATGATCAATCTCTCACAAATACCACAATACGAAGCTAAATACGTTTGTCATTATGAATAACCATAAGAAGCCCATAAAAACTTACACTAATCCCTTGTTTTACTCATAATTTCATCTAGGTTAAGAAATTAACTTGCTAAAAATTGCTCCAAAAACCCTAGGATAAGTCAAAGGCTTTGCCCCAGTGTGAGATTTATGGAAATCTATAAAAAACAGGTTGAGATTTGTGTTTGAGGAAGCTTGGAAGTGTTTCTTAAAGGTATGGAAGTGTTTCTTTCGAAGAAGGGTCGGCTAGGGTTTGTGAAATGTTTTTCTCTCTCTATTATCCCACAAAAATGTGTCCCTCTTTAAAGACCTGTTAAGTTGAACGGTTTGGCAAACTGTTTGCTCAAACTATTCTCCAGGTAGTTCCAGACTTCTGTTCGTAAAAAATTAACTTTTTGTCCACAACTGAAACAGTTTGGCTAGGTCATTCCCTATGCCATTTAGCCCTACTAAAATGTCCCATTCTTATTACCATTTTAATCATTTACTAATGACCCTTCTTACTTTTTAAGTTCATAATCTTTAAAAACTTTTCTAATCATATTCAGGTTATTCATTATCATTAACCATCATTCATCATACATACAAGTATGTCGTATATTCAGTTTACAGTTACTCCATTATACACTCAGAATATCAATTGTAATAGTTAGCACATCCATGGATTAAGCTTTGTGTTAAGCTAATACGCCCTTATATTCTTTATTATGCAAGTTCATACTTTACGTAGAACTGCTATATAACGGTCATAACCTGGATATACCCATAATTGAATGTTCCAATCTTGCAAAAACACTCTTAACAAAACAACTACTCTCAGGCAATTATCATTAAATCTAGCAACACACACCTCAACAATCAAATAGATCTCAAACAACAATATACTCAAATATATATATATATATATATATATATATATATATATATATATATATATCATCAATCTCAACAAACAAGTGTTCTTATCAATCCATCATAAAACATATCATATGTACAAGCATAACATGCAACAACACTCAAAATATCCTAGGCCCAGCTCTGATGAGGAGAGAGAAAATAGTCTGGGAGTCGCAGTCGACCTACCTGTCAAGTATATACCTCTATCTTTGCTCTCTACTAGATCCTGAAATAAATATCGCAGTTGCTTGAGTTGTGGGCTTAGTGAGTAGTCATTAAATTAACCAATCTATCATTTAATCATATAAGTTCATTATCAATAATAACAATTAAATACAATGTAATAAATCATATACATTCATAGGTATTTAGTCCGTAATTCATATAATGATACTTCTGTAAATTCTTTTGTTTATCATGCAACGTAATTGATTATCTATACAGTAACATATTAATGTACTGTATTAACCCCTCTACAGAAATGATCCTATAAAAAGGATTCCACTCTATAGTATAAACCCTTCTACGTATGATCGATCATATATCACCAATCTACACCTCATCATATCAAGACCATATCGAAACCATGTCATATCAATTGTAATTGCAACATACAATCATATCATTCGTATTGTAACGTACCTGTTTGCATTCTCATTTTGCTTGTACCTGTTTGCAATTCAATAATGTAAACGTATTCGTTTCTAATTTTATACCAATTCCACATTTTACCATTTTATTTCATTTGATCATAATTCATATATAAATTCGAGCACTTAATCAATATGATTTATAAGTTTGCATATTCATTATATTTAAGTGAGTTAGACTACTCATTTGTCAACTAAAATACTCGGGCCTTTAAGTACCCTAGTCTTGCTCTGATCGTCTGGTCTGTCGTCCTTAATAAACCATATATAAATCTTTCTATAAGTTCCTATATAACTATAATTATAATGCATACCCTAAAAATTTCATTACTTTTGCTTCTCGTTCGTACAAACCCTAAACCTAACCCTAGAAATTTCTGAATTCGTTTTATAACAACAATTACTAGATTTCAATCGATTCTAAATCAAATCTATTCATTTCAATAATCAATTCAATAGTAAAACTAATAAAATCTATAAAACTTTGCGATAAACTTTAGGTTTTACCTGTTTTGACTGTATCGCTAGATCCCCAGCTCGAAATTAGGATTGATTCGATAACTCGAATCAATTTCCTTTCTTAAATCTTTAACTCTCTCACTAAATCTCTCTTTGTTTCCTCTCCTCTCTCTTTTCCCTTTCCTCTCTTGCTTTGAGTTGAATCTTGAAAGTTATGCTCGATTCCTCGATCATCTAAACTTATATTTTTTCACCAAAATAGTCAAGTACGCATTGTGGACTGTGGATTACATGTGGTCATGCCCATCACGCATTTTTCATTGCCCACCACGCATTTTTCATTGCCCACCACGTGTTCTTGGCTATTTTGCAGCTTTCTCCTTTTTCTTGTTTAGTTTACATCATCCTTTTATCAACCTTTTATCAACCTTCCATACACTTATGTCTAATCATTTGTTTTTCTTCATTTTATAAAAAAATTCTTATTTTCATTAACCATTTTACTTATAATATTAATTACATGGTTTCAGGACGAGAATGTTACAAATCTTCTCCCTTAAAGAATTTCATCCTCAAAATTCAATTCTATGTTTCTTTTACCAATATCTATCTTATATGTTTCTATATTCAAATACAATTACATATCATAGATAAAATATACATGTGAAGAGTTGTGGATATTCTATTCTCATTCTATCCTCTACTTCCCATATTTCCTCTTCTAGATTATGATGCTTCTAGAGAACTTTAACCATTGGAATCTGTTTAGTTCTTAGCTGTTTAGTTCAATGATCCACAATCTGTACAAGTTCTTCTCCATAAATTAGGTTTTCTAAAATTTGTACTTCTAATTCTGGTATAACATGGGTAGGATCCGAGCTATATCTCCTGAGGACACTCACATGAAAAACATCATGAATCTGTGCTAAATCTGCAGGTAGAACAAGTCTATAGGCCAAAGGACCAATCCGCTCAATAATCTCATATGGTCCAACATATCGAGGACTCAATTTTCCTTTATTTCCAATTCGCATCACTCCTTTCCATGGAAAAACCTTTGAAAACACCTTTTCACCAACTTCATGTTCCATTTCTCTCCTATGCTGATTGTAATAACTCTTCTGTCTATCTTGCGTAGCTTTTTGTGTACTTTTGATCAGCTCAACCTTTTCAACTATTTCTTGCATAAGTTCAGGCCTTTCAAATATTTTTGCCCCTTTCCTGTCCCAGTAAATTGGACTTCTACACTTTCGTCCTTATAGAGCTTCACACGGTGCCATACCAATGATACTATGATACTGATTGTTGTAAGCAAATTCCATCAATGGTATGTATCGATCCCAAGAACCCTAAAACTCCGAAACACAAGTTCTCAACATCTCCTTTAGAGTCTGTATAGTCCTCTCTGTCTGTGCATCAGTCTGTAGGTGAAAAGGAGTACTGAAATTCAATTTTGTATCGAGCGAACTCTGTAATGCCTGCCAAAATCTGGAAGTAAATTTGGGATCTCTATCTAATATTATAGCAAAAGAAATACCATGTAATCGGACTATCTCTCGTATGTACAACTATGTCAACTGTTCAAAAGAGACTTCGATTTTAATTGGTAAGAAATGCGCAAATTTGGTCATTCTATCTACAATCACCCAAACTACGTCTTTACCTGATTGTGTCCGTGGTAATCTTATCGCAAAATCCATAATTTTTCGTGCCCACTTCCAGACTGATATTGGTAATGGCTGAAGTTTTCCTATTGGTGCGTGATGTTCAGCTTTTACCATTTGACATGCTAAACATCAGGATACAAATTCAGCTACTTCCTTTTTTATGTTGGGCCACCAATAGTGTTGTTTCAGAGTATTGTACATTTTTTCATTCCTGAATGCATAACATATGGAGCATTATATGCTTCATCCAGTATTTCTAATATGATCCCTTTAACATCAGGTACACATACTCTGGATCCAATCATCAACAACTCATCAACCAATTGAAATGGGTCTCAATACCTGATCAATCTATTCAATCATTCTTATACACTCTTCATCATGTTTCAGTTTTGCTTGTATCTTTCTTAACAACATTGGTCGAATCATTAATGTTGCTACTAACACTCCCGATTCAGTTAACTCTATTGTATTCAAGCTTCGTAAAGCTATCAAATCGATAATACGTGTTAGTTGTAAGCTAGATATAAGAACACTCGACTTTCTTCTCAGTGCATTAGCAACTACATTCGCTTTCCTGGGATGATATTCAATTGTGCAATCATAGTCTTTTAATAACTCCCCACCATATGTTCTTAGTTGTTTTGTAGCTATCTCCTTTTTCTTGGTTAGTTTACATCACCCTTTTATCACCCTTTTATCAACCTTTCATATACTTATGTCTAAACATTTTTTTTTCTTCATTTTGTAAAAAATTCTTATTTTCATTAACCATTTTACTTATAATATTAATTACATGATTTCGGGACGAGAATTTTACACATACAGTTTTTCATATTTTTCCGAATATTTTAGTTAAATTTTTTGGGCGTTACAGCTCTCCCCCTTAGGAAATTTTGTCCTCGAAATTTCAAGGCTTACGCTCTTTAAATACTTATCTCTGGTACATGGTTTCTACTATCTTACTTAACAATAGGCGGCCTGAACTTACCATAAGTTCACCCGATTTGCCATTGCAAGTATCTCTCAACCTCTCATCGATTGTCAGACTGGATTATCATCTATTGTCCCATTTCAGTTCACATAATCACTCTACTACTTCAAGGTATCCTATTTTTATTGTGTGATCACACAAGCACCTGAATACACTCATACGATTCCATTTCCAAAATGACACAAAGCGTTCTTCTCATAAGCTTCACCTTAGGGTATTTCTTATACTCATAAGGTACAACATCTCCCCATTGCCCTTTTTCTCATAATGTCACACTATCTTTCCATCACTAATCTTATCACGAACGTGTATCCTGTAAAACTCTATCTCGCTCGACTAACAATCAATCAAAGCATCCTCTTATCATATCACACTCATCAAAACTGATGTCCATATCCCATCATCATAACTTAGCATCTTTCATTTTCTCTAAAACTCTTTGATTAAACTTTCTCAAATATATCTATGCTCGTGAACTTACATCTATCGGGTAATGCCATCCCAAGGTAGGTAAGTAAGAAAATGATTCACTCCATAGGTCAAAATTATACCACCACATACAACATGCTTACTAGAATGATTCTAATATGAGTACAACTGGAGACATCCAAAAACTCACAGAAATAACGGATCATTACTAACACATCGCACAAGGCTCATATAAGGCCAGACCAAACACCAATTCATACTCATATAATTCACTAAAACATTTCCAACATGGATACATTTTCATCCTAACCATGTGTTAACCAATCTCTTACATATTTTTCAACAATTCATTTAAGAATTCATTTAATTCCCTCTTTCTATTCTCTCTTCCCTAACCAATCAATATTAAGGACCCATACTTTACTCAATTCATCAAATGCAAAATAGAATTTTACATTTGTACCAATTCAATACAAGCCAAACCGGTAAAAATTATTAAACATAATTCATGCCAAAAAATTTAATTATTTTTCAATCTAGTTCCATCAATGTTTAGCACATTATTTACATCACCTCCCATGATCTATCCTTTTTATAATAAAGACTTTATAGGTATGTATTCAATCTATGCTTATAAATGCATATCAGTGCATATAATTCTCAAATCCTTTTCATTTTTCTAATACACATATCAAATATTCAATTTCACAATGCAATTTATAACTTGAGAAAGTTCATATGCTTAATCACCCTCAATGTATATGCATCATAAAAAGGCAATTGCAAATTTCTCAGCACAAGCCTCGAATCTCTTTCCTTTAGAGCTTTTGCCCTGCTATTTCATTGAGCTTTTGCACAGTAGTTTTCTCTCGAGTTTTCGCTTGGCAATACAATACGAATGAATGTCATAAAAACCGTGCACATATGGAATATATGCCCCAAGTCAATTAACATAAAACATTATCAATGTATTAAGATTTCATACCCTCATGCAGCCTATGATCTCAATTATGGGTCATTAAAATTTGATCTCAAAATTATTGAATAGTTTCAAATCATATCACATCATCATATATTACATAACCCAATATGTGAAATTTGATTCTCACATGACTTCACCCCGAATTAAACCATTTAGATTAAATATGTGCATACAATGCACATATTAATTCCACTTCGCATGACAAAGCCTTATAGGATTATCCACCCATTACTACACATAAAGCACAAGTCATTATTCATACCTTTCAAACCAACCCTACACATGTAGTTCATACAATGCACATATTAATTCCACTTCGCATCGAGTATATCATGCAAAAGCTACACACAACTTACTTCCACGTTTTTATTTATCTCAGTAGCATATCCGAGTCAATGATTAGCATTTCATTTGTTTATTTTTCACACACGTAATCAATCTCAATCAACCATGAGTTAGGCACCTACATTCGATGCCCCATAAGCCACACTTTCCTATCCAGTGTTTTTAATTAGAGCTCATTTCCTAATTCACACTTTTTATACGAAACCAAGAAACTCAATCACCAAGTTTAGCTACTCCCATTTCCTATAATCAACTTTTTCTCTTGACCAATCATCAAATCATTAGTTCGACCTTAGATCTTCTAAATTAAATTCAAGTCATTTACCCAAATTATATTAGTTAATTCAACTTACATACTTCTTCCTTAATTATCTTTTCACAATGAGGCTATTAAATTTCATACAAAGAATCATACATTAAAGTAATCAAGCACGAAGATTCCATGAGGTCAGAGCACGACGATTTTTCTCAAACCATTTTTGGTTTTCAAAGCTTAATTCATTGTTTTGAAAGTTAAAACATGCACATGACTCTAAACAATGCACCTATCCCGAGGGAATCCAATCCCCACTCTGATACCCCTAAATGTGATGTCCAAACTTAATATTTGAATTTTTAAATAGATTAGAAATTCACACCCATATTTTTTATTTATTTTTTTATATAGGAAAGAATACTCAACAATGAAAATATTTATACATGGCTTTAAAATTTACAATGCAATAAGCCAAAGCACTTATTTAAACCCTTATAACCTTTCTATGTTTATTTCAAAAGGTGCTCGAACCTTTCTCATGTGAATCCTCTCAAACCTGCAAACTACATAATCAAACAAATATAATGTGAGTAATTTTCATTAATTAGTAAGCGTATGACAACACTTACCAAGTTATCCTAAGCATAAGTACTTCGTTCATTTTAGTGGTTTACGTACATTATGCGATAGGGCAATCATCCCTATTTAAATCCCTATTCAATCTGTTCTTTAGTTCACACCTAATGCCCCACTTACAAGTACTAGGTTGATTAGTAAATCTCATTTTTCCTTAAACATATATTTTCTTTACTGCCAAATGAACAGAAACGACTTAGGAAACGGTCTACACAGGCCATTCTCCCAGTCGTTCCCCCTCTGCTGAAATGGTTCTGAAAATGGAACGGCTAGGGAAACGGTTTATAGAGGATATTCCCCAGCCTGTTTTGACCTTTTGGATTGGTTTTGGCAGTAGAACGACTTTGGAAACGGTTTGCATAGGTCTTTTCCCAGCCCGTTCCAACCTGCTGGGTCCAGAAATTAGCAGTGTATACACTCAGAATTTCATACAAACTCAACCATACGATCATAGGCATTTTCAGCAAGCAATTGACACCAAACGTGCTTATACACCTCATGTTCAACCTTATTCATTTAACACCCACAAGCATAGCAATACTTAACTTTCACAATAAACACATACCTTAGGCAATCACTAAGCATTTCATATAATGATCAAAAAATCATGATTTTAACTAATCCATATTTCATCACATACCCACATACCTCACAAGTTCACAACAATATACATTCACCAATATTCAATGTCTGCATTCACATGCATACATGATTCACCACATTACAACGTATAAACCCATGTACAAAACCCACACATTCCATCCATTTTCAGCCGCATAATGCAACTTATGGCAACACATAAGCCCATTATATTGGTTTCCACATACAACAATACCAACAACTCATATTGATCAATCACAATAGTCATAACAATAACATTACATTAATCCACGTAACATTCATTTCTGTGAAACATTTACATATCTACAAAAATGGATGCACGATGCAATGCTAATGCATTTCACACGCAAATTTGCCCAGGTTCACTCATCAATCTTTTCTTTTGAGATATCTCTCTCTCGTGAGCACACACTTCTTTTCTTTATTACCGATGTTGAGCACACGCTCCATATTTTTGTCAAATTTTGTTAGAGGTCTCCCTCTATTGAGTATACACTCCTTTTTCTTTTATTATCGAATGTGAGCACACACTCTATGTTTTTGTTGGATTTTCTTATAGGTCTCCCTCTATTGAGCACACACTTTTTTTTTCCTCACCATGAACATGCAACCATACTCATCCAATGCCACAAATGACATTTAATAAGGCCACCAAATCTCAAAGCATGTTATTCATCATATACTCATCATCAAACAATTCACATACTTATCATATCTTTAGTTCATAAGAATCTAGTATATATGCACATCAAATCTCCTATGAGCATAGCATCAATATCACATCAAAAGGAAAACACACACTCACTATAATATCATTCCATACAAGCATAAGTCACATATCTCACAAGGATATATCCTAGCACACATTTGCAAGTATTCCATTTCATATGACTATAAGCAAGTTCAACAGGTAAGGGCATAATTCTGCCATCATCTTAACTTCATCTAATATATATAAACAAACACTTACTTCATAAGTAAGCATGGCTTACGTAAATCATATCCTTATTCAAAGGCAAAAACATATCAATGTCATTATAGTTCCATTCAAGCACTTCATATAAGATTATATTCAAGATTATAATCAAGTTCAATTCGAATTCATATACCCAAACTTGTAATAGCATTCAAGCTCACATTTTTACATTTATGCTCAAGGCATCCTCCACATAAAGAATACTAGTATTCTCAATCAATTCTCAACATTTGCATCACTATTTCACAGAATCAATACCACCCCCATTAAGCACAATCCAAATCATTCATATCACTTATTCCAAATAAAAGCAAGCAAGCTTTTAACCAAATTAAGAAAGTCCTTAATCATGAATCATACACACCCACCATTTACAATTATTATCGTGTATACTTAACCCATATAGATACGAAAGCTACAATGGTAAGTGTTAACACTTACCTCGAAATCTGCATAGTCAGGCTCGTCGCTCAGCTCTACTCCTATAATATCATTCATCATGCAAATAACGTAAATATACTATTTTACGTATCAATTAAATCGATTAGGCTCAAATTAGGCAAAACCCCTAATTATCCTCTTAACCAAAAACCCTAAGTCTTATATTGCTACACATTTTCCATATGAACTCTCAGACCACACCCATATTTCGCTCATTAAGCACATTGTAGGACTCAATTTAACCTTCAAATCCCTTATTCCTCACAAACCCCCAAATCATCAAAACCCTAAATCATCAATCTCTCACAAATACCATAATACGAAGCTAAATACATTTGGCATTATGAATAACCATAAGAACCCACAAAACCCTACATAAATCCCTTCTTTTACTCATAATTTCATCTAGGTTAAGAAATTACCTTGCTAAAAATTGCTTTAAAAACCCTAGGATACATCCAAGGCTTTTCCCCAGTATGATATTTATGGAAATCTATAGAAAAGAGGTAGGGAGTTGTGTTTGAGGAATCTTGAAATGTTTCTTTAAGGTATGGAAGTGTTTCTTTCGAAGAAAGGTCGGGTAGGGTTTGTGAAATGTTTTTAT
>CANYCX010520909.1:0-11109 GCA_948193385.1 Breynia disticha f. nivosa
CCTTATTCCAGAAAATAAATTTTTATTCATTTATTAATTTTATTTATCTAATTCATTTTCTAATCCACCTTATATCAACCATACATAAACCTTATTTATTAACTTTTAATTATCAATTTAAACGTCATTTATCGACTGAAAATTTTTCAGAATGTTACAATATATATATACACACACACACCTGTATACTTCCTATTTTTGTATTCATGTGTTCACATATCTATTTCAATAATTTATCATTCTATTTGAAATTCATAGTTACTATTTAATCGTATTTAAAAGTGAGTTAGATTACTTACATACTAACTGACGTACTCCGATTGGTATGTACTTGTGCTCTGTCTGGCTCATCTAGTCTGTCGTCCTATATAACCCTACATAAAATTTTCTATAAAATCCAATATAGCGATAATTCACTATGCATGTTCCAATTTCAATCCTATTCACTTCCTATATTAGCAATCGATAACATTTCCTACTTTAAATTAACTTTACAATAATTTCTATATATGAAAGCTTTGTAAATTATTACAGTTAACTTCAGAAGTTTCCTGTCTAATCTATTCCAGTTGAATCCCAGCTCAATTCGATATTTTATACTCAATTCCTTGCTCAAACTCACTATCTCTTTCTTTCCCAACATCTCTCTACTCTACTCTTTTTTTCTCTCTCATTTATCTTTTGTTTTCTATTCAAAATGGCTTAAATAGGAGTCTGATGACCAGCACAACCGTGCTGACTCTAGTACGCCCTATGCCAAACCTATTTTTCTACGTCCTGCTTTAATTTTCAATGTTTCAACATTCTCAATTGGTCGGCACGACCCGTGTTGACACTGGCACGACCATGCCAAACTCTAGAGGCATGGTAGTGTTCATTTTTTTTAACATGCTCGTGCTCATATACTTTTCGAGAAACACGCTGCTTGTGTTGCCAGCACGGCCACCGTGCCATTCCTCTCTATTTTCTCACCAATTTTGCATTCAAACTTCATTTCTTCGTAACTTTTACTCGTATAATCCTCAACTTGTTCTAAACTATTATTTAGACTACTGTTTGTCTCTTATTTTCTTTAAATTCTCAATTATGTTAATATTTTTAATCATTTTTACTTAACTATAGGGTTTTAAGATGGGAATAATGGAAGCATACATGAATGATATGATTGTAAAGAGCAAGAAGGAAGAATCTCACGCCAAAAAGTTAAGTGCAGTATTCGATACAATGAGTGAGTATAATTTGAGGCTCAAACCTAAAAAGTGCTATTTTAGAGTAGGCTCGGGAAAATTTTTGGGCTACATGATTACCCAAAGAGGGATTGAGTCCAATCCTAAGAAGGTAAGAGCTATACTTGACATGAAACCACCATCCTCAGTAAAAGAGATGCAAAGGTTGGTTGGAATGCTTGCTGCCTTGAATAGATTTTTGTCTAAGTCTGCAGAGAGCAGTCACCCATTCTTTAAAACTTTGTGGGCAAGAAACAATTTTGAATGGAATGACAAATGTGCTCAGGAATTTGAAGATCTCAAAAAATTTCTGGAGGAAATCCCGCTTCTAACAAGGCCAAAGGATGGTGAAAGATTATCCATGTACTTCAGAGTCAGTCAATTAGCATTAAGTGCAATATTGTAAAATTCTACTGGTAAGCCAATTTACTATGTTAGCAAGGTGATGCAAGGCACTGAACCAAGATACTATCATGTAGAGAAATTTGCTTAGCTCTGGTAATGGCGTCTAGGAAATTGAGGCCATATTTTCAAGCACATTTAGTTAGTGTGCTCACTGACCAACCATTGAGACAAATACTACAAAAACCTAAATGCTCAGGAAGACTCAATAAGTCAATTGTAGAACTTGGTGAGTATGATATTCATATTGAGCCATGATAAGAAATTGAAAGACAAACACTGACTGACTTTATAGTTGAGTGCACTCACAACATGGATGAACATAAAATAGAGGCTAAGACATCAGAATGGATGTTATTTGTTGATGGTGCTCTATGTTCGCTTGGGAGTGGAGCAAGAGTTGTGTTGATATCACCAATATGATATATGTTAGAATAATCTCTCAGATTCTCATTCCATAGCTCCAAAAATATTGTAGAATATGAAGCATTAATAGTAAGAATGAAGTTGGCAAAAGAATTGCAAGCTGAAAACCTG
Organism: Breynia disticha f. nivosa; assembly: GCA_948193385.1. NCBI lineage: Eukaryota > Viridiplantae > Streptophyta > Magnoliopsida > Malpighiales > Phyllanthaceae > Breynia > Breynia disticha. The sequence continues at coordinate 2,166 of CANYCX010520909.1, forward strand.
ATGGCTCATAGTGACTTTCAATTGGTCGTACGATAATTTTAAGGTGAAAAATTTGGCACGATGTTTCAGAGAATTCAAACTCACATAGGTAAATCGAGGTGAGAATCATCATGCTAATTCATTATCAAAATTGGCATCTTTAAAAAATCCAAAGCAAGAACAGTGAAAATTGAAGTACTTGAAAGGCCTACCATTGAAGAAAGGGAGATAGGATTAGAGAACCCCAATCAAAATATACTTCATGACGGGGGAGCTACCGCATGTAGACTAAAAAGATGAGAGTTTGAAGAGCAAGGTTCACCTTAGTCAATGAAGTTCTTCACAAGTGTGCCTTTTCAATGCCAATATTAAAATGTTTGGGTCCTAAAGAAGCTCGATTGGCATTGGATGAAACTCATGAAGGAATATGTGGGCAACATTTAGGTGCAAGATCATTGGCTTCAAAAATACTCCTAGCTGGATTTTTTTGGCCAACTATAAAGGAGGATGCAGTAAAAAAAGTGAGAAAATATGATAGCTGCCAAAGACATGCTCCTACAATCAATGCACCAGTTTCACAACTTCAGAATGTACTAGAGCGAATTCCATTTGAAAAATGGGGTTTGGATATCCTGGTGTCTTTCCATAAGCAATCGGAGGAAGAAAGTTCTTAATTATAACTACTGATTATTTTACAAAGTGGGAGGAAGCAGAGCTGTTAGCCACAATAACTACAAAGAGGATTTAGGAAATGGTGTGAAAAAATATAATATGTAAATTTGGGCTACCAAGGGTTTTATTTGTTGATCGTGGGAAGCAATTTGATTGTGATGCTTTCAAAGAATTTTTCCAGAGAATGAACATACGACTAAGTCTTGCATCAGTTTTATATCCTCAAGTGAATGGTCAAGCAGAAAGCTCCAACAAAACCATCCTCAATGACTTGAAAATGAGAATTGAGAGAATTAAGGGTGCTTGGGTTGATGAATTACCATATGTGCTATAGGCATATCGAACAACAAGTAGGGCTTCTACTAGAGAAACACCCTTCAATTTGGCATTTGGAACAAAAGCATTAATCCCAGTGGAGGTAGGGTTAAACTCTCCTAGGATGATTGACTTTAGTGATCATGTAGAGCAAGCGAATATGGAAGCACTCAGAGAAAACTTGGATCTCATTGAGGAAGAAAGAGAATGAGCGTGTATGAGGCTAGAATCCTATCATAAGAGGATGGAAAAATATTACAACTCTCGAGTAAAAAATAGAATATTAAGTGAACGAGACTTTGTCTTAAGAAAGTCAGTCATTACAAATACTTTAAAGGAAGATGGAAAACTACGAGCAACATGGGAAGGCCCACATAGAATTCAAGAAATGCTTAGAGCAAATACATGCAAACTTGAGACATTGTAAGGGAGGAAGATAGGCAAGAAATGGAATACAAATCATCTAAAGATGTATTTTCCCTAGGAATGTAAAATTATCATATTGGCAAAATAAAAAAATTTTCAAGCATATTGCTTAGGGAGTGGATGTAGATCTCAAAGTTGAACCACTATAAAAATCTACGTCTTCTTTACTTTCTTACACCAATATGACATCACGAATGGATGATTATAATTCATCTCAAAGTGAAGGTTTGAAATTAAAAAAAGAATGGACAAGTTAAACCTATGCTTAGAACATGCTAAAAGTGTAGGATCTACTCTCAATTATACAATTAGCATTCAAGACCACGAAAAAACCGCTTAAGTATATGATGAGTAAACTTGCCACAAATGAATGTGAAAAATCATTGTGGACTATTAAAAGCAAAAAAATCGTTGAGATATATGGCAACAAGTTGAATTGTCATAAATATAAATAGAAAGTCATCTTAAAATTAGTCATCAATCTGAGCAAATATCAATGATTCATATATAATCAAAAAAGAAGAATACCAATATATACACTGATATTTATTAAAGAACAAACACTACAAATTATTATTGAAGAATCCCTTCAATTGAAAGTAAATTTTAATTAAGTGATTAAGAAGCAATGACCTCAAGTTCTATTCTATAATAGAAAGCCAATAAAAATAAAAAGCTAAAATGACAAAGAAAAAGAAGAAGAGAGACTATAATCCATCAAAAAAGTCATTCGGGATCTAATCACCAATTGAATCAAAAGGAAGGTTTGTGGGAATAGAAGAAAACTCTCCTATATCTTCCACACTAGTATCCCCCTAATATCTCAACCGGAGCTGAAGAGTGATCCTCTACTATATGCTCAGAATTATGCAAGTCTTTCTTTGAGTTGGCCAAAGAAGGTTATGAACTAGGCAAACCATGAGCTCCAAAAAATTTCCAAGGTCCTGAAAGATTCTGCAAGTCATCGCGCAAGTATTTATGGAGATGTGCATCAATATCAGGATCATCAAAAGCATACCCCAACTGCCTCCAATCAGGATAATCTCCCTCTTTTATCTTTTGGGTGTAGATGAGTTCAGGAAATGATGTTTGCTTCATCTTTTTTAAGTATTAGTGTGCCATATAAAATCCAAATTTAAGAAAACTAGCCTTATAAGCTCCTTTGGCCTGGAAGCATTCTAAAGATTGTCAATAATCTCTCACTACATCCTCAACAAAAGATTTCTTCTCATCCTCATGCTTCAATTTTAATGAATCAAATGATGCTTCAGAAGTGGCAACCTTATCCTCAAGGGATTTCTTTTCCATCAATAGAGTTTGAGTTTCTTGATCATGTTCATTTTTAGAGGAATTTAAGGAAACAGAAAGAGAAGTGATTTTTCCTCAAACTTTTTTTCTCAACAAGAAGCTTCTGATTTTCATTCTTCATCTAAGTAGAATATTCTATCTTGAGTTGATCCAGCTCTTCTTTTAGACTTTTGTGTTCAAATTTCAAGGAGTCAAAAGTTTCTACCTGCTTTGCTAATTTAGAATTCTCCTTCTTTATAGCCTCAAAAGATTCTTTAAAAGAAGCATTCTCACTTTTGAAGTACTCAAACTTCTTTTGAATGTCTTTCTTTTCCCTAGTGGCAGTAAGATAATCATAGTAAGTTGTATCATACTTGTTCTTTATACTCTTCCTGGCATCATAAATATCCAGGTATTTTTTTCTTTAGTAATCAGACATTGGTTAACATCTCCATATCTTCATAATACAACTCCAATTTATTGAAGCCCCTATAAAGATAGAGCATTAATATCCAAGTATTATGTAGAAAGTAAACAAAGAGAAATTAAAAAGAGAAATTAGCCTCATCATATTAGCCAAACCATTATTAGAACACTTCTCAAGATTACCAAAATACTCATTTTCACCCCTAGGAATGATTGATGAGCAAATCATTCTTTGTGCTACTCCTAGCATGTTCACAGAGTCCGTAATAAGTAGACCAGGCTCAGGGTTAAACTTTGTAGGCCGGTGATTCCATGAATCAGGACTTCGACACCTCGCTTTAAGGGGATCTCTCACAGAAAGGTCTAAACAACAATTATTTTCATAACTCAATTTTTGATGAGGAGGTCTCTCTAAAGTGGAAGGGTCTTTATGTGGAGTTGAACTCCTTGGCTTTGACCTATTCAGATCAGCTCCTACAGCGGGGTATCATTACTTGGAACACGCGCACTAGATTTCTCCTGAGAGTTATTTTTTGGTTCATAAGCAACAGTTTTAATTTTCCTTTGGATTTGGAAGACTTGGCTAGTGAGTCAGCAACCTCAACATCAGATTGGGAAATTCCCTGACCATGTTGAGATGTCTTCACACCAGATTTTAAAGTAATAATCTTCAATTGAACTTAAGAGTTTGGTTTTTGGGATGAGACAGATCAATACTCCTTTTTTTGATGCTTTCTCAAACTAATAGCATGCCTAATAAGATCCATGTCTGTAACATTATAGAATCAAGTTAATCGAGTATAAGATCTCAAATAAAGAGATATGTTAATTTAATAAGACAACCTCCATCAGATGAATTAGAAGATGTGACCCAATAAATTTCATTCAAAACAAATCCAACATTTTGATTAATAGAGCACAAACTTATAGGAGTAGTAGAGTTGGAACAAGAAGGTGAAACATTTTTTTCAATTAGAGGAGCATAAGACAGAGAATTATTTGCAATTCCCCATTGGGCAATAGCCAGATTTTGCAGTGATAGTAGTTCAAAGCATTTGGTCTCAGCACTAGAAGTCAAAATTTCAATTTTAGAAGCATAAAGTTTCCTTAAATGAGAAAGATCAGGTCTTCTTGACTCATTTCTCATCCAACACTAGTGTAGAGGAGCATTCCAACGATTAGTTGGAGGAAATACAATAAACCAATAACGATGAAAATTTTTAGGAGGCTTTGGAACATCATATATGAAGAGAGGTTCAGCTCTTAGAGTTCTTTAAATTGTAAAAGAGCTAGCCTGCTCAGGACATTTGCAGAGTATGAAGAAGCATTGAAAAATTTGCAAAGGAGGAGCTACATCCTTTAATGAATAGAGTACATGGAAGGCCATTAATACGGTCTATCCCTTTGGATTGAGTTGAAAGAGGACCAAATTATTGTCTCTAAGAAAAACATCATGAATCTCAACAATGGGAATCTAAGTCTTTGTTGTATGGAAAATTCATGAATTGCAAAAATATCATGAGGTTCAAGCACTGGACATTTAACGTTATAGAGATCAGGTGTCTCAATGTGCCAATCTGACGGAATGACAAAGCCTTTCCTTAATCTCTCAATGGAAGAGCTAATAAGAAATGAACTAGTATTATCTCTAACTACTTTTTAGTGTCAAGAAGGTCATGCTTAAAAACTTGAGTATTTTGTGACATGACGATGGATGAAGTCAAACTTGAAAAAAAATAAATAATAATAATAATAATAATAATAATAAGTAAAAAATATATATATGAAATATAACGTAACCATATATTTAAAAAATAATTATTTTATAATGAATAAACAAATAAAGAAAGAGAGAGATGGAAAAAATATATAAGAGATTGAAAGAGATTGTAGTTAATACAATGAATCTGAAAAAAAAACAATGAAAAAAAATGAAAAAATTGAAATTGTCAAAAGTAAAATTATATCATATAAGTAAAATATTAATGCAAGAGATAGTTTTGTTGGCCCTTCACATTTGCATCATCTTAGAGTTCTATGAATTGAGAAACAAAGAAGTAAACGATGGTGCCTAGGACTTGAACCAAGAGCTGCTTCTTCAACAACCAACACACTGGCCACCTGGGTTGAGCTGAAATTCTAATATAGGTCCATTTCTAGATGATATTTTGGCTTTTCTATTATTGGAAGTTGAACAACTAGACATTCAACAATTCCAGAAACGACTTGTCATTTCCTCGAATGACTAGTCATTCGTCTTCAATAAAGGATAAGAAGAAGAAAATTTACATTAAGATGGCAGCAACAAAATTCGAATACTGGCCTCCTCATTTAAGTGTAGAACATGCTTGCCGTCTGAACTGAGTCACTTTTTAATTCATAAGCGAACTGAATTGAAGAAAAACCTTAGTGATGGAAATTCTAGTTTTTCTTTACTTCTAATAAGTTATCTTCTTCCTCATAAGCAAAATCATATGGGTATTTTGACCCACAACCACCATAATTTCACATGCAAACTGATGAATTATCAAATTCGAAGAAAAACTTCATGTCTGGCTGATTTCAAAATTTTTCCTAGAGCAGAATTTTACTCTACCCACAATCACCATTACTTCAACTGCAAGATGATGAATCATCATACTCTAAGAAAAAAACCTCAGATTTGATTGATTCTAGAATTTTTCTGAGAGCATGATTTATCTCCTCTAATAATACTAAAAATTTTATTTACTTTTTCAGTCATAACCAACACCACCTGTACCACCCTTGAATTTAATTCCCAAAAATAGGTATAAATTAAGGCAAAACAATGCTAGGAGTATTAAGAATCATAAGAGGATAGAGGTAATGCAAGACGAGAGTTAAAAAATGAAGAATGCTCTAGACAAGGAGAAAATAATGTACTTTAACCTAAGTGGTAACGTACGTTATTCTGGAAAAGTGCAGAATAACGTATGCTACTTGCAAAATAACTTACATTATTCTCGACAGAATCCCAGAATAATGTATGTTGACTAACGTATGTTAGTTTCTTTAAAACCTATGTTATCGGAACCCTGGACAGGTCATTCAAGTGACAAAAATAGTCCAAAACTGGGAGAAAACATAGCCAAAACCCTTAAAACTTTCCCCAAACCCTAAGGCACCTTCCTAAGGCCCCTTAAAAGCAAATTCCTTCTACCCACATACAAATTTCAACAAAACATACACAAAATCCTTGCCTCCCACCGAATTTCGTTCTTGCTTAAGGTTGGAGAAAACATGCAATCAAGGTAAATTTTGAATCTTAAGGTAGGATTAGGGATAATGGGGAGGAAATTCATGTTGTTTAGGATGAATTTTAAAACAAGTAAATGGAATCATAAAGGAGAAACCAACTGAATTAGGATTATAGTTATGCAAGGGGAAATTGAGGAATATAAGAAATTAGGGTTTGAATGATGTAAATTGGTCCAAAACTCTCAACATCTGAGGGTTGTCTTAACGAAGATTGTAGGAACCAAAGTTTGTCAAGGAGATAGAGCGACTGCAGGAGGAGCTCGTCTAGATTGGAAGTAAGTGAGTACCTCGTCGCTTACTTACCTTATGTAGTCTTTGCATGGTTAAGTAGGCTGGTTTAAATACGTAATTTATGCAAGTTTAATGTGAAATGTGAACCCTGTATGCTTAGGGATGAGACTTATGAGATGTGTGTAGTCTTGTGTATTGGTTTATAATGTTGTGAGGTGTATAGTATGATGATTAATATGTGTGATGTGATGTTACAATACAAATTGGATGTATAGATGATAAAATGAAACATGTGTGATGTTATTGTGACTTTAGTTGAATGAGTTTGAGGTAATGCCTTAAGATGTATGAGATGATATTCGATACGAGTGATTCAATGTTAATTTACTTTTGATTTCATGATGTCTTAATGTGTGTGATTGATAATGGTTGACTTTAAACATGTGCATTGAAAGGTGATGCCTTGACATGTATTATAGAATAAATATATTATGTGCTTCAATTGTTGAATAATGGCTTGTGGAAAGGTGAGATTTAAACATGTGCATTCATGACATACATGCATGTGGCATATATGCATTGTAGAGTTGAGATAGAGATAGAGAATTGAAAGGCCATACGATATTTAATTAAGATAACAATGATAGATGTGTGGGCCTATCCTTGGTTGAATAACGTGAATAACAATGTGAGAGTGAGCGATTCTAATCACATATGCTATAGATGAAGAAGAGTGTCATGTGAGAGTGAGTGATTCTAAGTGCATGAATTCTCTGTTGATCAACTTACGTGATAATGGCCATGTGAGAGTGAGTGATTCTAAGCACATGTGTCATGGCTGGAGGGTGTCATGCGAGAGTGAGTGATTCTAAGCACATCGACACCTGTTTGAATAGAAAAATGGAAGGGCAATATGAGAATGAGTGATTCTAAACATATGTGCCCCGAATAGAAAATGGTAATACGAGAATGAGTGATTGTAATCGCATATATGTGGAATGGGAAGGTGACATATGAGAGTGAGTGATTCTAATCAGAGTGACACCAGTTGATCAACGGGATAAAAAGGGCCATATGAGAGTGAGTGATTCTAAGCACATGGGCTCTAGATTGAAAGTGTTGTCATACAAGACTGAGTGATTTTAAGTGTATGGACACCGGTTGAACAACCAAGGGAAAGAGAGAGGATCCTCTGAGAGAGAAAACATGACATGGGAAAAGAAAAGAATGAAAAGGCATGCCATGAACTTGATGCATACGCATTGAGCATATTTAGGCAAAAGATGTGAATGATTGTGTATTACCATATGAGAATGTGGAATGGAATGTGCTTATGTATAAATGATTGTAGCTGTGGAATGAAAAGTGATTAGGAAAGACAAGGCACGAATGTGAATGTTGGTGTTGTGTTTTAAATGGATTTAGCATAAGTGTGTCAATATGATGGTAAGTATATATGTTATGCTAAAGATAATTGTGCGATAGGAATGAAATTTGGTGCCTTATGTTCATGTGTGCATATGAGGTATGATTTGTGAGGTAATTATGGTTGAGTTTTGAGAAGTATTTGAAAATGGGAAAGGATTATGCTTGCATGTGTTGGTTGTATTAGGTTTGATGTATTCTTTCAATGTGTGCGAGTAGGTGGATAAGTATGTGATTTGAATTGCATGAAATGTACTTGGTATGACATTAGTTACAGTGTTGAATGGTTAAGTGTTTGGTGTGAATGAATGTGTTAATTTTGATGTCTGAAGCTGGGTAACTTACATTAGGGATGCTCTTAACATATGTTATTTATTGGCCAAACCGTTGTGTGTTTCGTTTGAGTTTTAGAGCAACTTTGAAGAGTACTAATGTACGTTAGTTGGCAGACTAACATACGTTGACATGTCAGTAACGTACGTTACCTGAGGGGTAATATACGTTACTAAATGCTGGTTTTTCCTGGAATTGGCCTCAAGAGTAACATACGTTGGGACTTTTGCTAACGTACGTTATTTTTGCCTAGAGGGCTATTTGACTTAAAAAACTTACACTAAAACATCTTAGAGTTAGCACAAGATCAAGACTAAGTTAAGGGCCTAACACTGACCATTTTTTGACCTAAAACGAACAAAGTAAACTACACATCACATGTGACCCCCAAATTTGTCTACTACAAATTTATTTCACGTGCTTCCCGTACGTAGTATCTGAATTTGGACATCATAGTATTTGAAAAACATCAAATCCATAAATACAAATTAAAATCCACATGTCATTTCTTTAAATAAAACCTTACAATATTCGAGAAGGGGTTCCAAAAGTAACCAGTTTTACAAAATGC
>CANYCX010521010.1:0-17551 GCA_948193385.1 Breynia disticha f. nivosa
GAGAATCTTTACGAATGAGGAATGATTATTGAGTTGTGTTAGCGTCTAGCTTTTATTGCTTTTCGAGGTAAGTGTTCTTACGCTTACTAAATTGGATCGTAAAATGAAATGATAGATTTTCTTTAAACTTATAAAGTTGTAAGATAGCTGGCCTATAATTCTATGCTGAGATTGTTAGATATAGCAGAGCTATACTGAAAATGAAATGATGATGAATGAATCATTCATATTGTTGTTATAATCTTTTACGATCTAAATTGGATTCATTTGGTGTGTTTATTTGGCTTAATGCCTAATTGATAAATGATTGACATGAAGTTGGTTTTAAGATGTGATGACTAAATGTTGACTATTAGAATTGGCTAACGAAAACTTCACATATGTTTTCCATTGATAAATGTTGATATGATATTGATTGAATGCCTGTGTGGTATTGTTTTGTTATATACTCTGTGTGAGTTGTTGTTATGCTTTCTGACTACTGTGTACTGATATATTGGAAAGCATGATATATATATGTTTATACCTATGTGGTATATGATCTGCTTTGTGTGAGCTGTGTTGTTAGCTAGGCTGTGTGCTGATTCGAATGTCATTCTTATGCTATGTCCTGGAACGAATGTCATTCTTAATATGGATTATGATGCAAATGTCATTTCTACGCCGTGTGCTGATATGATACAAATGACATTCATTCATTCACGTATTGCATAAACATTTGTGTGACACGAGCCTGTGTGGCAATATTAGTCCTGTGTTGATGAGGACTTGTTGTGTGCTGTCCTAGACTGAGCTGTGTACGGTCCGAATTTACAAGCTATATGCTCAGAGCTGTGTGCTCAGGAGGTGTGCCATTCCTTTACTATGTGCGATGAAGGATTTTACTGCTGTGTACTATGGTGGGAAAAACCTGGGTACATCCTGTGTGTATTTGCATTAGCATTTCATATCATACATTTACATTCTTATATGTATAATGGTATGATTCTGATCCTGTGTGGTTCGTATATATATATTATCCTGTGTGGATGTTAACCTATGTGGTTCGTATTGGCTATCCTATGTGGATTATAACCTGTGTGTTTATAATTGCTATCCTGTGTGGATTACCAATAGTTGTGTGATATAATATTTGTGTGATTAGTATTGCCTGTATGGCTATCCTGTTTGATTATTAATGAAAAGCTGTATGCTATCATATGAGAATTTCTGTGTGCAACTTTTACATGATTTGGTATGGTTATGTAATTTATGCTTGGTGCTTTTACATATATACATAACCTATGAAACTTATAATGTGTTGTGTGCTAAAAGAATGTAACTTTATGTGAAAAAAAATAAGGAAATTGCTTATGTTGACAAAGAAGTTAAGGTATAGATTGTTATTTGCTAAATTTACCTTAAAACAGGAATTGAATAGGCATTTCTGAGAATAGTACATCCTTGTATTGACCAGCACATCATCATGTTGGATATTAAAGTTGAATATGAATGAACTTGGATTTCAATATAGTGTTTGACAATTGGGGATGAAGGGATGAACGCAACCTCGTGTTCATCAGCACGCCTATGCTAACTGGACCCCTACACTTCATTTAAACTTAAATTGGGTTTACACTTACTAAGTATATCTTATACTCATCCCTTTTATTTGTTTACTTATAAAAGATGTTGTAAAAGAAGTGTATTTATTTGTACATTTCACATTTATTGCTTAATAACTCTTTTACATATCCATGTTTATATTGCAACTGTTTGGAAGGTTTGGATAAATGTTTTTATATTTTGAGATTTAAAATTAAAATCGGGTATGGTTTTGAATATTCAAAAAATAATAGTTTTAATTTTGAGTCTCAAAGCTTGTGTTGGTTGTGAAGTTAGCCTATGTTATTTTGGTATGCATAGGGCATGAATGACCTTATGAGGTAGTGTGATTTAATGATATGCACTCTTGAATGAGCTTGATGAATGAGATTGTGTTATATTATTTTATGTGTAATTGTATACGTGTGGGATTTGATGTTGAATTGCTTGGATTGATGGCATTGTGAGGCTTATGTTAAAAGAAGGTGATATGCGATATAGTGGTAAAATATAAAATGATATGACTCGATTCTGATTCTAATTTTATGTGAGATTTATGAATGTGATTATGATTTGAATGTATAAATAACTTGTTGTGGCATGACTATGGTGAGCCATTAGGGAGGATAGGCCGGGAAGGCAGAGGACTCCCCTGCAACCCAACTTTAATAACACTAGGGGATCACTTACAGAGTATACTTTGTATACTCACTCGTGTTTACTGCTGATTTGTGTGCAGAGTGACAGGCATAAGGAATGGGACTACATGATCAGTGAGGCTGAGCAGTGGGATACTTTTTGGAAGGTCGTGCTCCTAGGGTTTTTCTTATGTTTTGTTTATTTGTGTGTACAATTATGGTATTGGTGAGGATTTCAAAACATGGCATGTAAACTGATTTCCATTTTCTTCTACATTTCTAATCAATGTTTAGTGTATGACATTTATTAATGTGTTCGGAAAATTAATTATCTAGTTTTCTCTCTTGCATGATTATTGTTTTAAAAGAAAAAAAATAGAGTGCAAAATTTCAAGGTTTATCAAAAAATGAGTTTTGTAAAATTTGGTGTCAGAATATAACAATTAAAGGAAATACATAATGAACATAAATCACTAAGAGGTAATGATTTTCAACCAAATAACTAGGGCATTTATTATTTTGATCCTTGATTTAATTTTAGAACTGAGTGAGTCTCTAACACATGGTAACACCTTTAGATAGGACGCTTTCCTTAGTTATACTCATTCTAACCTAAAGTTGGAAAAAGTAGGGTCGAAATAATAAATTGTGTATTGCTTATTTTAAATTTCCTTGTTTTGAATGTGCAATTAGTTTGTAATTATTATTTATTGTGTAATAAATAATGACTACAATCACCAAAGTCGATTTGTTTCGAGGTAAACAAATGTGTTTGGTCAACCAAGAAACTATAATTGCATAGATTAAAAATAAGGTTTTTGAATCGAAAATAAAAGATAAGAGCTTTTAAGCCCTTAGATTAAAGACATACCTTAATTCAAGGATATGATAAGTTCTCAATATAACTTGGACATTAGTTTCTACACAAAAGTGTTTCATTGTTCGCATTATCTTGCTAAGTGCAAGAATAAATGCAATTACTAAGTATCTATGCATGTATAATTGGATCTTAAGATCGCAGTTTATTGACCACCTAAAGATACATAAATGTATTATGATCAAAAGCTAAGTGCTTATACGATCTCCAAACTTAGTAAGTTTAGTTTTAGTCAACTAAAAAGGAATTTTGTCAGAGGAGTTGTTATTGATTCCTGGCCAAGAAGTTAGGAGCAAATTAAGCTGCACCTAATCCAAAATTCTATGTGAACAATCTTGATGATGAAACACATCAACTTGATTGATTTTTCACTTAGCAAAGACTTGGTCAATGCTAGAGAATATTGACATTTTTCAAAGTCAATTTTATAATGACAACTTTGTTGTGATAAGTTCAAGACTAAGACACTGAAAAATAAAGGGCTTAAGAATTTGAAAAATACTTAAGAATTGAAAGAAAAGACGAAATCTAAGTGAGGTTGAATGAACATGAATGTTTGAGACATTTGATTAAGAGAAATGCCTTGACCATCAAAGGATTGCACATTTATAAAATATGCAATTAAATCTCACGCAAAGTGAGAGGTGTATTGAAGTTTCTGTTTTACTTCAAAATTTTTACCTTCAGGTGATGAACTCACTTTATGAAGAATTAAGGGATCTTCATGGATGTCCGACAAACTCTAAGTGAGAATGATTAGGACATGTTAGAAATGACCTAAAAAGTGAAACTTGCAGGAATTTTTAATTTTAAAATTTGTTTTGTACGAAAGTCAAAACCTACTCCATTTTGTCATCTTTCTGTCTTAACTTAATTGAAAGAGAATTTCAATTAATCTTTCAATAAATAACAATAACATTTATATTGTAGTATGGGCTACTGAATCTCTAATTTGTTAAGATAATGGTACTTATCATTTGTAACTTCGCACATTTTACGTGTAACGACCTAAAAATTTCCATTAATAAAATTTTTAAATAATATACGTAGAAAATTGAGCATAAATTTTTTGTGGATTATATAAATAATAATCCGGTGAAGATATGAGAATGAGTCAGAAACAATTAATAAGCTAGGAGAAATAATAACCGTGGTTGCTGAGTCCGGCGGGAAAGTCGAGTGTTAAGTAGAAGGCTAAAAGGGCAAAATCGTCCAAAACCGATTCCTATAAGTATTAATTTGTTGCTCTCTCTCTCTACCATCACCATTCATCTTCTCTCTCCTCCAACTTACCTTTCCAAAGCTAAAAACCCTAACCATCATCGAATCTCACAAAACCTCAGTGTTTGGGAGTTTCGGAATCAGTCTGTAATCGAAAATTCAGCAAGATTTCTTGTATTAATTTCCTAAATCCCGTTTTTGTTCCTTGACCTAACTTTCCGACGTAATATCTCTTTCGTTTAAGCTCTGATTTGAGCAAATAAAGGCTCGTTGGGAAGCTTAACATGTGTACTATCCATTAGTAACCATTTTTGGTGTTAATTTGTGAATTAGGTATTCGAAACCAGTGTTTGAAAGCCGACCTATCAAAGTGACGAGTTTGGGTTTTCTAACCCGAGGTTCTGTTCTGAGTTCCGTTGTTTATGTAAGATTCTTCGGGCCCTATTGAGGGTGTTTTTGTGACCCCCATATTTTACTACCATATATATTCTTATTTTAATATTATTTCTTTCAAGTGGTGCCCGGATTCAGAAATCAAAGGTTTTGAAGTACAATTTAAAAAAAATATTATAAGAGAATTCATTTGAGCACCTTCGATTTAAAAAAATACAATCCCTTATTTGCCAAAATAATGACTTATAGGGTTTTAAAAGAAATAAGAGTTTCATGTAACATGTGCTTGTTTACAAAATTACTCGGGTTTTACTACAACCCATCAAATAAATATATATATGCACTAACAAAATTCAATAATAAGTATGACATGGGTTTCAGTTAATCTTTAGTGTACAGGCCACCTTGGTTCACCAGTTATCGAGTCTCAGTCAACAAGATCGCTATCGCACCTGCACTATATCCTTCGAATCCCTGGCCACACGGCAGGCATAAAACATAGTGAGTTGTGAAACTCAATAAACACACTTACCGGAATGGATAACTTCCCTAAACCTTTCCATTCACACATATATGTATATTCTGCCTATTTAACTACCTCACACATGCATTCAACATGCATTCTAGCCATTTCACTTTTATTACAAGCATGACCTAATCAACCATTTCATTTTATTCAAATGCCTTTCATTTAAATGTATTCTATCCACAAAATGTTTGCAGTAACCACATATGAACATGATTGAACTTATTTAAACATGAATCATGGAAACAATGCAGCACACATGCCATCCTTACACATAACATAAACATAACATAATTTATCATAACTTATCATAATTTAACTAGAGGTTTTTAAGACAAAAGTACGGGTCACATTCGAGGCCTTGTGCCACGAGTTAAGAGATGCCAAACACATTCCAGAATAGAGGACACGTTCGTGACTCATTTTCTTGAGTTGCACCCTTGCCATCCGAAACCCAATCACGTTCGTGACTAAGGTCAATCACGTTCGTGACTGGCTTGTCAATATCAAGCTCCTCTTGGCTGAAGGCCAGTCACGTTCGTGAATGGAATCAATCACATCTGTGACTGGTACAAAACCCTAGAAAAACCCCCAAAACCCTAGCCAAAACATGACTAGAAGTCCAGTCACGATCGTGATTGGGATCAGTCATGTTAGTGATTGGTGTTTTGCCTTCCTCCTTGTGGTCAGAAAGCCAGTCACGATCGTGACTCGTATTAGTCACGTTCGTGACTGGGGTACTTCAGCTCACACTTAGCCAATGTTTTCCCAAAACTATCCCCACATCATCATTTTCATATCAATCCATGCCATATCAAGAAATTTCACATTCATCAATCAACCACAAGTACATAAGTTGGCAATTTCTACATCGAAGCAAAACATAAGCAAGACATTATATATTTATTCATCCTTATAATCACATGGCATAAAAAGCTATATTGATTTGCATTAATACGATTAGAAGTTAAGGACAAAGGCAATTCGCACATCGTATCCATAAGCGATTTCCATTGAACTTGGAGTCACAACAACATTAAGCATATAACACATAACATCAACAATTTCTATCCACCTTTTAAACATATAACAACCACATTCAACACAAATTATTTTATCATTTCAATCTCAACAATGGTAACCATACAGAATTGCAAAATCCTCATGCAATGCATAACTCAGCCCATATTCATAACCAAGCGAATCATGGTATCAACAACCACTCCATTTTCACACCATAAGTCTAATTGAAACCTTAACCACATTAAGCATATAAATGGTATCTTCATATAATCACCATACACACAAAACATACCATTCCACTTAAGTTCAACACAAGATACTTATAGCTACTCATAAATCCTTAATCATTTCACACCTTATAACTTTTTAAAACGTAGCAATAGAGACAATTCACATGCAATCATAACCACATTTCATCCATACACATTCTTATCTTCATAACCAACAAAACAACTCGACATGAATCACTCTAACCATCATCATAGCATAATCATGTCATAATTTCATAAAGAACACATTATATGCAATATGATGAATGCGAATGCATGTGATCTAATGCATTCCTACATGTGATCACTCGGGATCCCCTTTGAACTTACGCCCTTACTTGGCCATAAAATTTGATGTATGCAAACGGGCCTTATCGGTCGGGAGTATGTGGTTATATAACTGGATATACAGATTTAAGTAGAGGCTTAGTACCCCGAACCCACCTCCTATGCCCTCAGAGGTCCAGGTCTAGCCTACGACGTGTGACGCCAGGTAGGTTGTTGATATACCCTCAGAGGTTTAGTTTAGCCTATAACGTGTGATATACCCTTTAAAATGCCCTTACTTGGCCTTAATTTTCCCCTTACTTGGCCAGGCACACTCATGCACGATCAAACATGTTGAGTCTTTTCACTGTGCCCCGGTGTAGCATGTTATAGATACTACTAGTTATATTGCGCACTCAGCGCCCATATCTTTTATGTAAAGGTCTGAGTGACCCCCAACCCTTCTCCTGTGTGTTGGGGATCACCCTGTCTCACCCCAGGAGGGTTGTTGATATATCCTCAGAGGTCGTGGTTTCGACATGTGATATACCCTTAACCGTAACCACTCCCTCATTACGATAACTAAGAGCCGTTATCATTTTGTTTAAATTGCTCACTAAGAGCCCCCAATGAATGAATGTTATCTGCACAATTCATACTTCCAAATCATACTTGCATCATTCGGTCATGTTATGCTTCACAATCTAAAAAGTTAAGCTTAGGCATAAAACATCCTCAACAATAGCAATAACCACTAAGCATAGCCAACAAAACATAAGCACACACTAGCCAGCATCAAATTCAATCAATCTCAGTCAATAACACAAATCACCAATCAACAAATATGGTCATCGCGGCCATAACCACACTTATACTCAAGTCTATACAAGCTCAAATTTTATATCCATCACAGTCCATGTTTAGGACCCACTCATAGTTTATCATATCACCTAAGCATAAACTTATAACCATAACATATACACTCATCTCATTATATTATTTTCTTATCCTTATGTAAACAAGGCTTGTTAGTTTCCACAACATCAATCGAGCATATGTTTGCATTCAAACCTAACAAAACACAACTCATTCATCTTTCAAGCCATCCACATATTCATATTAAGCAGTATAGTTCATCCCGTGAAACAAAACATGCAATTTCAATACGTGCTCATCACACAAATTATTAACCAAACAATCATTAACCAACAACCATCTCAGTACAATATTAGCGTAACTAATATAACTAATTACCATATGCTCACTCATGATCATATCACAACAAAAATCATATTAATTCAACATGGTCATATTATAAGCAACATGCATTAAAAAAAGACACACATATTAGGGAAGTTGCGCTCGTGTTACTTACCTCTTAGAATTGCCTAACGGCTCGGTTGCGAACCTTTCCCATCGCAATTCAAACCCCCTATTATTAAAATTAGAATTTCACATCACTCTTTCATTCATTTTATGATGCAAAACGAAATAATGATATTATGCATACATCATATGCATTTTTAATTTCTCTCTCAATCACTCCTCCTCTCTTTTCATAGCATCATCTCATAACCCACTAACTCCATTACCACATTTAATTTTCTACATACTAACCTTCATTTATGCTTTAATCAAGTTTATTTAGGTATGATTATATGATAATCACCATAAAAACATTCCCATTCCACCTAAATCATAAACTCCTCTTCCAAACCTAACAAAATCACCCAATCATGCTTCAATTTCACACATATGGTATTACCCAATCAATCCAAATCCCATCACTATTTAGGGCAGCTGTTTTTTCGGGCGAACCACGATTAAATCATCAAAATTGGTAATAATAGATAGTAGACATCTCAAGATTTCCAAAGAGGCATAATTTGCTAGATTCGGAGCTAAATCAAAAGAGTTATGAGGATTTGAAGTTAGGGTTTTGTATGAAAACAGAATTGGATGAAAATGGAGGAACACTTGCCTAGATTCAATCCAAAAATCAATTCCAGCCACTTCTGAGTTGCAGATTTTAGGGAGGTTTGATGGTGGAAAGGGTTTTTAGTGAAGAAGAAGAAGGAAGAAGGAGAATGTCGTGTGATGTGGAGGAATAAGGAGAAGAGGTAAGTTTTTAAAGTTGCCTTTGGGCTTGGGTCCACTTCGTTTCGTAATTTCTTTTTAACTCAGCCCACATTAAATCTCGACTTCGACATTCTCGAAGTTTATATTTTTCCCAAATTCCTAAATTCTCAACTTAAAATAAATCTCAACTCTTCCCACATAAATAATTTAATAAAATAGATCGCGAAAAATTTCCCCTCATTTTTCACTTATTTTACTTTAAAATTTTAAATTAAATTGGGAATTTTTGGGCGTTTCAATTCTACCCCTTAAGAAAATTTCGTCCTCGAAATTTAAATCGTAATAAATGTTAGAACAAATGAGAATAACGCTCGCACGTCTCCTCTTCAATTTCCCAATTAACTTCCCTTATGAAAAAAAAACTCAATCTTACTTAACAACCCTAAGGTCGTTTCTATCTGCCGACACTCATTCGTGTATTCAAGCACCCATATGATTTAATATCCACATTGGCACATGAGACTACTCTCATAAGGTTTCCACTTAAGGGTATTTCTTTATACCCACTTCATGCTATGTGCCTAACGTTTGGCCTTTCTTAGCAAATTCTAGCACCAGTATTCACATATCATCTTTATAACTAGCTAAATTTCATGCCCTCTGAGCTCAGTCTCCTTTAACTTTCATATCTATGCTCGCGATCTCTCATCTGTCGGGTAGTACCAGACCCAAGGTAGGTAAACAAGACAATGATTTGTGTACGCATGAGAAGTAATGCAAGGAATGCATAAACTTTTTCAAGGAAAATGCAACTAATGTCCTACCTTTGGGTCAAGAAGGATACGTAGGAAGGCAAAGAATCATTTCCTCATACAATTTACAACCTAGGTGCTACCTTCAAGAATAAGGACAAGCGATCGAAACCTCGAAAATCACAGTCGCCAACTAAGTCATTGATTTATATCTTAACATTGTCTCCTAATTTCATCAATAAATAACATTGCTAATCTCTTCCCTTTATATGTCTAAACACATAAACTAGTAAAAATTCACTTATAGAAATTTTCATCAACCATTCACGAAAGGGACCCTTGGCCTAACTCATACCATCAGATAACACATGTTTACCAGGATTAAGCGTATATGGGTATAAGGGAATACATCCCTAATTCACAAAAATACTATACTAATTACAATCAAACCGCATAAGGCTCACATGGCCAGACCAATATCAATGCACACACATTCATAATTCATCGTGTCATATGCCACACAACATACTCATAACTAAGTAAACATATAGAAAACATATATATGAGCATCCTTATTAGACATTTTCCTTAGCTTATAAAGCTTTTCTTCCCATTTTTTTAAGAACACAGAGGTCCTTCATCAACACTCAATGCTAGGAAGTGTAAGCCATGAATAGTCATTAAGAACACTTACTCCATGTTTATACAATCATGGTGTATGTCATTTGTAATTTCATGAAAGTGCATACTTAACACATTATTATCATGCGATATTTTTATATGCCTTTCATAGCTCAACATAGGTCAAGTCATCATTCATGTGCAGATCATAACTCATCGCATTTCATTTTCATTATTTCAATCACATGCATGTTATGCTCAATGAGAATGCACAATGTTATATTTATGCAATAGCCTTGTCTTTCTTTCATTTTCTCATTCTCATTTAGGTGCCCACTGGAAGTACTCAATCACTATTGGCACACCCAGTCAAGGTCTTACCCCTTTCTGTTATGGATGCCCGTTGGAAGTACCCAACCTACGTTGCCAACACTCAGCCAAGGTCTTACTCCCCCATTTTAGCATGTACATTCCATTTCCTCATATATTTGCTTATTTCGTGCATAAATGCAAATGCTCATACTTTATGATACGTTATTACCCATGAATGCAAAATCACAATGTAGACATTATAGAAATTCAAGACTCACATCCTCTATTAAACATTCATGCATTAATCAATCATATGACCACTTCATATGTAATGTTTGGCAACCATAATATACACACGTCATAAGCATCATTTCCATCAACAAAACACCCAACTGGGTCCTTATACCATATCATCCTAAGCATAAGCATAAACATTTCCACAAGCTAGGTTCATATACACGATCACAACCAAGCAAATACGAATCATAAACAACACACACTATCAACATAACACTCCAATCCTAAATTTTACCCACAGGTTTTCCAATCCGCATTATCATTCCACAATACTTTATGGAGTTCCCTGCTATCTCTTAGCCAATGAGGTGGATTCCCTTGCACCGACTCCCAAGAACTGGTAGCCTTATGCGCATTATCACCATGTCCTTCTTTCATAAATGGACTTATGAACAATTAATGCATATGTTTTCCAAACTTGGCATGCATGCACAACAAATGAAACATGTTCTTTTAATGAGTACAAAAGGTAGGATTCATGACCCATAACATCAGGAACTGAGGTTTTTAACAAACCTTGGCTCTGATACCACTAAATGTGACCCCCAAATTCGACTATCACTGATGTTCTTAGTTTAATATTATCTCTTTCAAGTGGTACCCTGATTTGGAAATTAAAGATTTTGAAGTACAATTTAAAAAACAAAGAAAAAAAAATATTAAAAGAGAATTCAACTGCGTACATTCGATTTTAAAAAAATATACAATCCCTTATTTGCCGAAATAATGACCTACAGGGTTTTAAAAGAAATAAGGGGATCATGTAACATGTCCTTGTTTACAAAATTACTCGGGTTTTACTAGAACCTGTCAAATAAATATACATATGCACTAACAATATTCAATACATAAGTATGACATGGGTTTCAGTTAATCTTTAGTGCATGACCCACCTTGGTTCACCAGTTTGTCTGGTCTCAGTCGACAAGATCGCTATCGCACCTCCATTGTATCCTTCGAATCCCTGCCCACACGGCAGACATAAAATGCAGTGAGTTGTGAAGCTCAATAAGCACACTTACCAGAATGGACAACTTCCCTAAACCTTTGCATTCTCACATATATGTATATGTATGCCCATTTAACTACCTCTCACAAGCATTCGACATGCATTCAAGCCATTTCACTTTTAGTACAAGCATGACCCAATCAACCATTGCATTGTATTCAAATGCCTTTCATTTAAATGCATTCCATCCTCAAAATGTTTGCAGTAACCACATATGACCATGATTGAACTTATTTAAACATGAATCATGACAACAATGCAACATACATGCCATTCTTACACATAACTTAAACTTAACATAATTTAACATAATTTGACATAAATTATCATAATTTAACTAGAGAATTTTAAGAAAAAACTAAGGGTCATGTTCGAAGCCTTGTTCCACGAGTTAGGATCACGTTCAAGGCATCAAAACAAAGCAACGAATCGTGGCTAGACACATGATCACATTCGTGACTCAAGTAGTCACGTTCGTGACTCATGTTTTGAGTGTCCAAGGGATGCCAACCACGTTCTAGAATAGGGGTCACGTTCGTGACTCTCTAAGTCACGTTCGTGACTAATTTTCTTGAGTTGCACTCTTACCATCCGAAACCCAGTCATGTTCGTGATTGAGGTCAGTCACGTTCGTGACTGGCTTGTAAATATCAAGCTCCTCTTGGTCGAAGGCCATTCACGTTCGTGACTGGTCCAAAACCCTAGAAAAAACCCCAAAACTCTAGCAAAAACATGACCAGAAGTCCAGACACGATCGTGACTGGGAGCAGTCACGTTTGTGACTGGGACCAGTCACGTTCGTGACTAGTGATTTGCCTTTCTCCTTATGGTCAGAAAGCCGGTCACGAACGTGACTGGTGTCAGTCACATTCGTGACTAGGGTACTACAGCTCATAGTTAGCCAAATTTTTTCCCAAAACCATCCCCACATCATCATTTTCATATGAATCCATGCCATATCAAGCAATTTCACATTCATCAATCAACCACAAGTACATAGCTTGGCAATTTCTACATCGAAGCAAAACATAAGCAAGACATTATATATTTATTCATCCTTATAATCACATGGCATAAAAAGGTATATTCATTTGCATTAATATGATTAGAAGTTAAGGACAAAGACAATTCACACTTAGTATCCATAAGCGATTTCCATTGCACTTGAAGTCACAACCACATTAAGCATATAACACATAACATCAACAATTTCTATCCACCTTTTAAACATATAGCAACCACATTCAACACATATTATTTTATCATTTCAAACTCAACAATGGTAACCATACCGAATTGCAAAATCCTCATGCAACGCATAACTCAACACTTCAATCATAACAACCCTCACATTCATAACCAAGCGAATCATGGTATCAACAACCACACCATTTTCACACCATAATTCTACTTGTATCCTTAACCACATTAAGCATATAAATGGTATCTTCACATAATCACCGTACACACAAAAAATGCCATTCCACTTAAGTTCTACACAAGATATTTATAGCCACTCACAAATCCTTAATTATTTCACACCTCATAACTTTTTAAAATGTAGCAATAGACACAATTCACATGCAATCATAACCACATTTCATCCGTACACATTCTTATCTTCATAATCAACAAAACAAGTCGGCATGAATCACTCTAACCATCATCATAGCATAATCATGCCATAATTTCATAAAGAACACATTATATGCAATGTGATGAATGCAAATGCATGTGATCTAATGCATTCCTACATCTGATCACCCAGGATCCCCTTTGAACTTACGCCCTTACTTATCCATAAAATTTGACGTTTACAAACAGGCCTTATTAGCCGAGAGTCTGTGGTTATATAACTGGATATCCAGATTTATGTAGAGGCTCAGTACCCCCAACCCATCTCCTGTGCCTTCAGTGGTCCAGGTTTAGCATACAACGTGTGGGCCCAGGTAGGTTATTAATATACCCTCAAAGGTTTAGCTCTAGCCTGTGACGTGAGATATACCCTTTAAAACGCCCTTACTTGGCCTTAATTTTGCCCTTACTTGGCCAGGCACACTCATACACGATCAGATGTGTTGAGTCTTTCCACTGTGCCCCGGTGTAGCATGTTATAGATACTACCTGTTATATTGTGCACTAAACGCCTATATCTTTTATGTAAAGGTCTGAGTGACCCCTAACCCTTCTCCTGTGTGCTCGAGATCATCCTGTCTTACCGTAGGAGGGTTGTTGATATATCCTCAGAAGTCATGGTTTCGATATGTGATATACCCTTTACCATAACCACTCCCTCATTAAGCTCACTAAGAGCCCTTATCATTTTGTTTAAATTGCTCACTAAGAGCCCCTAATGAATAAATGTTATATATGCACATTTCATGTATCCAAATTGTGCTTGCAACATTCGATCATGCAATGCTTCACAATATAAAAATTTGAGCTTAGGCATAAAACATCCTCAACAATAACAATAACCACTAAGCATAGCCAACAAAACATAAGCACACACTAACCAGCATCCAATTCAATCAATCTCAGTCAATAACACAAATCATCAATCAACAAAATATGGTCATCGCGGCCATAACCACACTCATACTCAAGTCTATAGAAGCTCACATTTTATAGCCATCACAGTCCATGTTTAGGACCCACTCATAGTTTATCATATCACGTAAGCATAAACTTATAACCACAATGTATACAGTCGTCTCATTATATTATTTCCTTATCCTTACGTAAAAAAGGCCCATTAGTTTCCACAACATCAACTGAGCATATGTTTGCATTCAAACCTAACAAAACACAACTTATTCATCTTTCAAGCCATCCACATATTCATATTAAGAAGTATAGTTCATCTTGTGAAACAAAACATGCAATTTTAATACGTGTTCATCACACAAATTATCAACAAAACAATCATTCACCAACAACCATCTCAGGACAATATTAGCGTAACTATCATAACTAATCAACATAGGCTCACTCATGATCATATCATAACAAAAGCACATTAATTCAACATGGTCATATTATAAGCAACATGCATTCAAAAAAGACACACATATTAGGGAAGCTACGCTCGTGTTACTTACCTCTCAGAATCACCTAATGGCTGGGTGCAAACCTTTCCCATCGCAATTCAAACCCCATATTATTAACATTAGAAATTCCACATCACTCTTTCATTCATTCTATGATGAAAAATGAAATAATGATATTATGCATACATCATATTCATTTTTAATTTCTATCTCACTCACTCCTCTCTTCTTATAACATCATCTCATAACCCACTAACTCCATTACCACATTTAATTTTCTACATACTAACTTTCATTTATACTTTAATCAAGTTTATTTAGGTATGATTAGATGATAATCACCCTACAAACATTCCCATTCTACATAAATCATAAACCCCTCTTCCAAACCTAACAAAATCACCCAATCATGCTTCAATTTCACACATATGGTATTACCCAAGCAATCCAACACTTAAAACACTCTTAACATACGTCAAATCAACTTACCCAAGTGTCAAAAATGGAGGAACACTTACCTAGATTTAATCAAAAAATTGATTCCGGCCACTCTTTAGTTGCAGATTTTATAGAGGTTTGATGGTGGAAAGGGTTTTTGGTGAAGAAGAAGGAAGAAGGAGAATGTCGTGTGATGTGGAGGAATAAGGAGAAGAGGTAAGTTTTTAAAGTTGCCTTTAGGCTTGGATCCACTTCATTTCGTAATTTCTTTTTAACTGGACTCCCATTAAATCCCGACTTCGACATTCTCAAAGTTTATATTTTTCCCAAATTCCTAAATTCTCAACTTAAAATAAATCTTAACTCTTCCCTCGTAAATAGTTTAATAAAATAGATTGAGAAAAATTTCCCCTCATTTTTCATGTATTTTACCTTAAATTTTTAAATTAAATTGCGAATTTTGGGGCGTTATAGTTTTTATAGTGAATTTAATTGGGTGTTAGTTGATGTGAGAGAATGGAATTAGGGTAGAAAAAGTGTAGGGTCTTTAAAGGAATATTTTATGAATTGGGAGAAATAGTGTGTGTTAGATAATAGGAATTGTCAAAACATACCTAAATAAATCTGTTAGAAGCATTTGAGGTGATTGGTAAAAAGGAAAAAAATAAATTAGGTGAAGGGTAGGTGTGGAGCATTAATGAGATAGGGGATAAAGGAAAGGAAATGGGTCATTTGACCACATAAACATAAGAGCATCGTTAACTTATCATCATGCATAGTCTTATGCATATATGATTAATGTAATTCCTAATTTGTTCAATTGGAGGACCAAATCACGGTGAGGGTGGTTCCCAATCGAGTCGGTAGACGAGTCTTGCGAGGTAAGTAGCACGAATGCAACCATCCTTGTGTATATTATATTTATGAACAATTTGTCTGAATTGATTGTTGAATTGGTTTTGAGATTGGTTGTGAGTACTTGATGTTAATCCTGTTAAATGTGTAAAGTTTGGTATATATGTTGGTACATGATAAGTGCCTTGGATGTGGATACATGTTGCCTACGTTCGTATGCCGATTGAGAGTTGTTGTGCTGTGCATGTGCATACTTGTACAAATGGTTCAATGCTATTAATTATGGAATCCTGGGTGATTTATTATGCTAGATTGCTGATATTGTTATAAGTGGACTAGATGTGGTGTTTTGTGCTCAGGTGATTGAGTATGTGAATTGAAATGTTGAGATTGTATGATCATTGATGATTGAATTCAACATTGAATTCTAGAGATGGCATGTTGGATTGTTTGAGGACATGATTGATGACATGGGTTATATATGTAGCATTCATGAATTTGGGCTCTTGGTGAGCATAATTAATTAAAGGACAAAGGCTATTAATGAGAAAGATTGATGAGGGAGTGGTTATGGTACTTAGTGTGCAAAATTGTGGTGCTTAGTGCACAATATTATAGGTAATACATAAAACACGCTACACTGGGCATAGTGGTTGAATATTCGATTCACAGACATGTGAACGGATATGCCAGGCCAAAATAGGGCGATAATAAGGCCAAAACAGGGCGTAATTGTGGATATCCAACTTTTATAACCAAAACTCTCGGCCGAACGGCCCGTTTGTAAACGTCAACTTTATGGCCAAAAAAGGCATAAATTAAAATCAAAATTGAGATTATGAATGATCATATAAGGCTACATTAGGAATCATACATTCATATCATTATGTCGCACGAATGATTGGTTGAATTGAGATATGTCAATTATATATGTTTTGTTGGAAGTTGTGAATCTGGTATGAGATTGAATATTGGTTGATATGGAATGATCATATTGTATGATTTGGTATGCCTTAATGTTGATTAGACACAGGTTGAAACATGCTTTTATGATGAGTTAAGCCAGTTTGGTTGTTGTGACAGCAAAGTACGTGCATTTGCCAAGACCACGCGTTCTTTGTAGCTGACCACACATTTGTCTGCACCCATACTGTGGAACTCATTTTTAAATACCTGTTTTCCTGATAAACAATATATTTAATAGAAATGATATAAAAATCAAATCTAAAATCAGATGAGAGAGAGAATTTAAAAGATATATACATGTTATTTCATAAAACTCGGCCCAAACCTGTTTTCATTCGTAAAACAAAACACTAGCAGAAGCAAAATAGTTTGAA
>CANYCX010521109.1:0-17611 GCA_948193385.1 Breynia disticha f. nivosa
ACTCACCTCTAACTCAGGTACTCCAAATGTGAGCCCGAACTCTGTCCACGCCTAACCTGTTGTCCTAAAGAAAATTCACATATATCTAATCACAATTAACTCAATAATGCATCTATATGCATGTTCTAGTAAATTCAGTTCATTTGCTTTTCAATTTTACAAACCCTAGCCGGGACCCTAACAATTTTCTTATCGTTACTCAAATCAGAAATAACTAGATATTAATTAATTCTATTAAAAATAAACTCAAAACAATTATAATAAAACTCGGAAAAATTGACAAATAAACTCACTAAATTCCTGGCTTGAAACTACGAATGATTTGATATCTCAAATCATTTTCTTAGCTTAATTTCTAATTTAGACTCTATTATACGAAAACTTTAATATTAAAACTCGTAAAAATTTTCAGTAAAATTCAAAATTTACCTGCTTTGCTTATACAGATAAGTTCCCAGCTCGAGATTACGATCGATTCTATATCTCGAACTCGTTTTCTAGCCTGATATCGCCCTTTCTCTCTCTAGAATCTCTCTCCTCCATCTCGTGGTTCTTTTCTTACGCCTCTCTCTCTTTTCCTAAGTTTGGAAATGGTTTATGGGAACTTAAAGAAGATTCCACATTTATATAAATGCTTTTATTATTTTATTATTTTTTTAATTTTTTTAAATTAATTATTTTCTTTTATTATTTTTCTTTTCTCTTTCGTAAATATTTTAGGTCAATTTTTTGTCAACTTTTGATTCACTGCTCTTTTCTTTCAATTTAATAAATTATTAATTATTTTAATTATCTTATTAATCTTACGGAAGAGGGATCAGATGGATGAATTGGCAACGATTGTGCTGTCAAAAGAAGCATGGAGGTCTGGGTTTCAAGAAACAGGAGGAATTCATCCTCTCGTTATTGGGGAAACAAGGATGGCATATTATTACCCAACCCTAAAGTCTTATGGCTAGGCTATTAAAGGCTAAATATTTTGCAAATGTGGATTTTTTGAGATCTCCGTTAAAGCAGAATTCCAGCTTCATTTGGAAGAGCATATGGGGTGCTAAAGACCTACTATTAAAAGGCTGCTATAGACGTATCAGAGATGGCACCACTGTGAGTGTTTGGCGGGATCCTTAGATTCCGACTTTGAATCACAAATGGGTGACTTCACCTATGCCGGAAGGACTTGACGATTTCACTGTTAATAATTTATTCATGGATGGTACAAAGTCGTGGGATTGGCTTAAACTGATGGGTCTTGTCCAACCAGAAGATGCAGATTTAATTGTAAATATCCCTCTAAGTTTGAGGAACGTGGAGGATGAATGGGGTTGGCTGGCAGAGAAGAATGGTCGGTACAGTGTACGGAGTGCGTACGGACTGCTTCGGAATAGACCCAATCATTTCGAGTCCCTGATGAAAGTATGCGCTGGAATATGGAAGCTGAAAGCTCCTCCGAAGATGCTCAATCTTCTCTGGAGATTGGTGATGGATGTCGTCCCAACTAGATGCCGCCTTCAATCACGTTTTGTACCAATTGATGATACTGTATGTCCTATGTGCAGAGAAGATGTCGAGACTCCATTGCATCTTTTTGTAACCTGCCCGTTTGCTGAGTTAGTTTGGCAAACCTTAGGGATAAGTCATCATTTTGTTGGTGGTGCAACAAATATTTTGGAGTGGTTAAGTCTTTTATTTCACAGCTTAGACCCAGCGGTTTTGAACAAAGTGGTGGCTGTGATTTGGGGTATTTGGAAGACAAGGAATGACCAAGTTTGGCGTAATAAAACCCAACATGCACGTGAGTCGGTGGCACAATATTTTTCCTTGCTGACAGCCTGGTTGTCTGCAAATGAATCTGGCAATCAAGAGCTTCGAATGCCTATTACAGAAGTGCAGCAAAGGTGGACCAAGCCTGATTTCAGTTGGGTAAAAGCCAATGTCGACGCAGCCATTTCTGAAGAATGTGGAGCGTTCGGGGTCCTACTCCGAGACTACCAGGGTCAGTTCACTGGAGCTTTTGCCAATAAAATCCCTTTCCATCGAGACCCCGCTGTGCTTGAGGCAATTGGGGTCCGGGAAGCATTACAGTGGATCAAAGACCAGAACAAGTCAAAGATCATAATAGAGTCTGATTGTTATAATGTTGTCATGGAGATTAATGACTCATTATCGTCTCTGGCATCGATTGATGTTGTCATCTAGGACTGTAAATTTTTATTATCAACTCTGTAGGAGGTGCGAGTTGAATTTATTTGCCGATCTGTAAACTATGCGGCCCATTTCCTTGCTGGGGAGGCATGTTCTTTGTCAGGTATACATGTCTGGGGCTTCTCGCCTCCGGCGTGCATTTGTACTGCTCTACGTTCTGATATTCAATAATAAGCTCATGCTTTAATATCAAAAAAAACTAAGTGAATGTGATTTTATATCATTTGAATCTTTTTGAACAACATTCAATAATTTTGAAGTGTTTTGATCTTATTTAAATAATTTTAAACTGATATAATCTAATATTCAATTTTATGAATAATATTCAATCTTTTTGAACCAGTTAACTATTACATAATTTAAAACAAATCAAATATTTTATAAATAGTTCAACTTAGTTTAAAATAGTTCAACAAGTTTTAAATTATTTTTAAAATATTCAAAATGGTAAAAGTTGCATTAATTTTGTTCAAAATAGG
This sequence comes from Breynia disticha f. nivosa, assembly GCA_948193385.1. NCBI lineage: Eukaryota > Viridiplantae > Streptophyta > Magnoliopsida > Malpighiales > Phyllanthaceae > Breynia > Breynia disticha. Next base: position 2,682 of record CANYCX010521109.1, read on the forward strand.
TCCAAATGATTTAAAATAAATTTGATTTTCTAATAGTTTAAAGAAATTTCAGATTCTTTCAAATTAGCTCAAACTTAACATATCATTCGAATTTTCACTATTATCGTACCTGCACTATTTTTTGTTCTTTTTATCAGAACTCTTACTTCAATTTTAAAAATTGAAATAAAAAAAAAACTAAAAGATTGAATGCTATTAAAATAAAATTGAGGAGAGAGGAAAAAACCATGGTTTTTTCCAAGAAAAAGAGAGAGGAGAAAAAATAAAGGTGAGAGAAGAAAGAGATTGGTTGAAATCATAATTGTTGAGAATGAAACCATATTGTTTGGTTTCATAACGCAATTGCATTGGATGTCAAATTTCATAACGCAGTTGATTTTGAGATATCAATTAAGGGATTTTAAAAGAGAATATACATTTTCAATGTTTATATTTCTTAAAAAAAATGAGCATTTTTAAATTAAGCATACAAATTCAAACTAAAACAGCTATATAACTTTAATTAACCCAACCGAATGTGGGTTGTTCATTTAAAATAAACCATTCAAATTAAGCCCTTGTTTGGTTCCTTATTGAATGATGGAAAGAAAAGGAAATTAAACAAAGAAAAAAATAAAATAGAAATTTACTTTCTATTCTATTGTTTATTTAGCTTGATAGGAATACAATAGAAAGGAAAAAAATAACTGAGAGAAAAATAATTTCTTTTACTATATTATCCTCATTAGTAATAAGGTAAATAATGAGTTGAAGAGGATAATTTTATCAAATCAATTAAAAGTGTCTTCTTTTCTTCTATTTCATATCAATTTGAAAGAAAATAAATTTGAGGGTCGATAGAAAATAATTTCAACACTTTTTTCTCCTTTTTCTTTCTTTTTTTATCTTCATATACTTCTCCAAACAATAAAAACATTAAAATTATATTTCTTTTCTTTTCTTTTCCTACCATTTCGGCTAAATATGATATTCTACGACTATAAACTCTACTGAACTATTTCAATATTAAAATAACTTCACCAAAATCTGAAAGATATGTCATTGACTCTCCTAAAAATAGGGTTAAAATTCACCAAATTTGTGGTTTTCTCCCATTAACCAATATATATGATGAGGTTGGGCTCGGTTTACCGTTTTCTGGGTTTGGTTGCTTAAGCTTGAAGGGATATGCCAACGTGTAGGGAGTACATGTCCGTGGAAATATCAAATGCTCAAAAGCATATCACAATCAAAACATTATCGCATTTTTTCATCTTCTAACATCTTCATGTAGAAGACCAACTGAACTGCACACTCTCAAATGTTACAGCTAGTTGAAGTTCGCATGCCTACTACTAACTTCCACTTTAAATCCTTTTTCAACTCAAACCCATCTCCATCTCTTCCCATTTTAACCAAAAACCCCTCTAAAACTCCAATAAAATCAACTTCTAAATACCCTTTTAAGACTTCACCTGTTTCTCCCTCATGGAAGATTTCCCCCGCATTTTTTTGTGCTTCCGGTGGGAATTTGGTAACGACAAGTGGGGTTCTTGATGTGGATAAGAAAGAGAGAAGCTCAAGCAAGAAAAGGGTCTTCTTTTTGGATGTGAACCCACTTTGTTATGATGGCAGTAAACCAAGTTTACGCTCATTTGCTCACTGGATTTCTCTTTTCTTTAATCAAGTTAGCCTTGGTGACCCTGTTATTTCTGTAAGTTCTTTCTTCTTGCTTAATAGCTGTGTGAATTGACCATCAACTTAACTGTTTCTGCTGTTATTACTGAATTGTTATATGTTCTATGCTGTTTATTGTATTGATTGTTTGTAATTTTGTATTTTATTATGATGCTATAAGGATTTTGTCAAAATCAAACGCAGGCAGATAAAGCGCTCAACTGAATTTATTTGTATTACTCAACTACTTTCATTGTGTTTCAAAATTTATGCTATTGTTGTTTATATCTAGATTATAGGCCTTCTCCATTTGTTCCTGAGGAATATGAACGCAAATTTAATTGACAGTTTAAGATCTGTCTCATTTATTGGGTTTTTCTTGGTTTAATTGGTGTTGTGATGTGTTTGTTTCTCATATCAGTACGAAGTACCTAAAAATTGGTAATGTTGGTTTTCAGGTTTTTGATGGAGAAGGGGCCAATGATCGACGGAGACAGTTGTTGCCTTCATATAAGGCACACAGAAGAAAATTGTTGAAGTTATCATCCATGTTCAAATTTCGAAAAGATCATAACGAGAGGTCTCAAGTTGTCACAGATATCCTCTCAAAATGCAATGTTCCAGTAGGTGAATTTTCATTTAAGGACAATTGTTTCTAGCAATCTGTATGTATGTCTGTCTGTCTATAAACATTTCCATTGTTTATTGTCTGTCTGTTTGGGCATTATTTTCACAAAATATTCCATAATTATCATATTAATGATTACTGAAGGTATTACCATGCAAATGAGAATATACTGGAATCCTGTCACGGCTAGCTTCTTTTACTATTGATGTAGATCTTTGAATGATGTAGATTGTAAAAGTTGAAGGTCATGAGGCAGATGATGTTGTTGCTACTCTAGTCGGACAAGCTTTGCAAAGAGGATACAGGGTAGTCATTGCATCTCCAGATAAAGATTTCAAGCAGTTGATTTCTGATGATGTCCAAATTGTTTCTCCTATTAGGGAATTAGACAGATGGTCCTTTTACACCTTAAAGCATTATATTGCTCAATATAGCTGTGATCCGTCATCTGATTTGAGCTTACGTAAGTACGAGAAAACTGTTGCTACTCTTTTTTTAACAATTTATATGTAGATGTGCTTATTAGCTAAAAGCATCACAAATGTTCACCTCAACATTGTAACTTCACTAAACTGTCGTTCCTAGCTGTTGAGAATTTCAATTGTTTTCAATATTTTCTAATTACAGCTATATCTGGTAGGATGCATGATTGGTGATGAGGTTGATGGTGTTCCTGGTTTGCAAGATGTTGCCCATGGATTTGGTCGAAAGACGGCTCTTAAGCTTTTGAAAAAGCATGGTTCATTGGAACATTTACTAAATGCGGCAGCTGTAAGATCTGTTGGTAGGCCTAACGTGCAAGAAGCTCTCAATAAGCATGGTGATTATTTGCGAAGGAATTATGAAGTTCTTGCCTTGAAGACGTAATTGTTTTTTACATTTTTTTCTCTTCAAACTATCACCTTAATGTTTGCCTTTGAAGACAAGATGTTTCCGGGTGAACCATTTATCATATGACATCGTTGGAAAATTTATGTTTAAATTTTTTGCTAATATCCCTTGCTTTCTACTTCATAAATTTCCTGATTTTCCTTGATTGCTCATCTTGTAGAGATGTTGATGTACATCTTCGTGAGGAATGGTTACTTGAGAGGGATAGAAGGAAAGATTCCATAGTTTTGGCCAATTTCTTCAGGGCATTGGGAGAAGGCAGAAATTGTAGGCATCATAACAGGTCTCAATCATCAAGCAGTCAGAACCCTAATAGTTGTAAGAGTTGAACTTCGTATGGCTGACTTCAAAATAAATTTTTTATTTCCATGTTATTTTCATTCCTCTTTTTTGCAGTAAACTAAGTTGCATCATAATTTAACTGTTGGTAGAATGAAATTTTGAATGGCGAGGTTCAGCAATTTTTAATGAGCAACTTTTAGAACATGACAATGGTTTACTTAATTTAACAATGCAGTTAAAAGTCTTGCTGTTCTAAAGCTACAAAATAGAATCCTTTTGATCGGATTAAATTCTGTATTGAAATGCATTCTTTAAATTACATTAGCTTAGAAGAGCCTGCACATATATTTTTTTTTGTTACCTTGGTGTAGGAAAAAAAAATGTTTGTCCTGAAATGAATGAACTTGATTGAATAATGAAATTGCAGCATCCTTCAATATCCCCCTGAGTGTTGAGGATAATGGTCACTTGAAAACGCTGGCAGCTTCAGCACTTGGTTTTTCCATTGGACAAATAACATTGTTTTCTTCCACACAAGTGGCAAACGCAAGTGACAGCATCAAAAGCAATGCACTTTATGACATTGGAGAATTGTTTGAGTTGGGAATCCAACTATCCTATCTGCTTATACTGTTAGCTTTGCTTGGTGTTGGAACATTCTTTGTGATCCGTCAAGTCCTTGTTCGCAGAGAGCTTGACCTTTCTGCTAAAGAACTGCAGGTAACTGCCAGTTGAAAACGATGTCATGGAAACACAGTCTAGTTTGCTTCTCCCACCAACACAGAGTGAAGCGTAGTGACATTTGGTATCTGCTACTGAATATGTTTCATGTTTCCTTTTACTGTTTGATTGCAGGAACAAGTGAGAAGTGGAGATGCAAGTGCAACAGAATATTTTGAACTAGGTGCAGTTATGTTGAGGAGGAAATTTTACCCTGCTGCTACTAAGTATTTGCTTCAGGCGATAGAGAAATGGGATGGTGATGATCAAGATCTTGCCCAGGTTTGTAGTTTCACATGCTTCTTTTTGGTGATTATCTGTCTTTCAATCTAATATATCTCATTTGGGGGTGATGACACAACTTGGTTGAACTGTCAGGTTTACAATGCTCTCGGTGTGAGTTATGTTCGAGATGGAAAGCTGGACAAGGGAATTGAACAGTTTGAAACAGCAGTAAAGATTCAACCTGGTTATGTAACAGCTTGGAACAACCTTGGAGACGCATATGAGCAGAAAAAGGACTTGAAATCTGCACTGAAGGCATTTGAAGAAGTGCTACTTTTTGATCCAAACAATAAGGTAGCAAGGCCTAGACGTGATGCATTGAAGGATCGAGCACAAATGTACAAGGGGGTTCCTGTCAAAACTAAGGACAGATAACGTTACCAAATGTATTTTCTTTTTATTGCGCTTCTCCAAAAGTACCATTTTTCTGCCTTCTGCTTTTATTTTTATTCATTGTGATATTACAGGCTGAAATGTTGAAAGTGTCTTCTTCTGAAACTGACAAAAAAATCAACAATTCTGACGCAGAAACTTGACACGTCTGGCCTTACATGTTAGGAACATATATTATGACTTAGCTCCAAAAGACTCTTAGCTCCAAATTACTTATCTTCTCCACATATATGGAACTATATATACATTCACATTTCAATGGAATTGGAGTCAAAGCAAGAGAGTTATGTCTATTCAAAAATCAAAGTTGATTGAAAATGATGAAAATTTGAATTCATGTCATATAATGCATTCATATGAATAATTAGTTTTATTGCATTGTACAAGTATTGAATTAGACTAAAATATAGGATCATAAGTAGAAATATGAGAGATAATTCGATTGATAAATAGATTATTGAGAAAATTACATAAATGACATCTTTTTAAAATGTATCTACATATATGCCATCACAAAACTTGAACTACAAAAATAACATGGTGTCATTTAACTTGAACCAAATTGGGAGATTTTTCAATTTATAAATAGGTGTCACTCGTGACATAAAAAACAGCAAGCAAATTTGGTTTTATTTGAAAAAAAATACCAAAATTAAATCACAATTTAAGGAGTGTAATTACAATTGAAATTAATGCTTTTTAAAATTTAAAAATGAAATAGCCTTATATCATAATAAAACATCTGCAAAACAGAAATTGAGAAACATAAAATCGTTCCCCACACCAAAACGGAATTGAGAAACAGAAAACCCTTCGCTAGGGCATTACAAGTGGTCGAGTTGGTCGGGTTCAGCAAATATTTCAGACAAACGCTGTAACATCCTGGAAATTATTGGAATTTATATATTTCAGAAATACACTAAAATGGGATCGAATTGGATCGATTTAGGTAAGAATTGTGAAAAACAGCAATCGCACGCTCGTTGAGCACGTCCATGCTCAAGAGTGCAGACGAGCACGACCTCAACACAATCTGTGTTGAATTAATTGCAGAACGAGATCGTGCACGACTGAACAGAAACTCATGTTGAGAAAAATACGACACGACCATATGGCACGACCCGTGTTCAGGTCGTGTTGAGTGGGAATATACAGAATTGATCGACTGAAGGTTGAATCATTTGCAAACAGAGTAAAACAAGCAAGCAACACAATTCTGAAACCCTAATTTCCATTTCAACAACATTTTAGAGGCAAGAACAATTCAAACTTGCACAAATCAAGTAGAAAAGTGAGCTAAGGTAAGTTTCAATGCTTCTTTATGCTTACTAAGTGGAAATACAATGTTAGCAGAATTGATTTGAGTGATGAAGAGATTTTAAAGTTGCTGAAAATGAGGAAAGATATATGGTTATGGGTTTGGATATAGTATGAGGAGGAATTGGATTATAATTAGATGGTTGAAGCTAGTTTACTTTATGAATAAAAGTGTAAGAAGCTTAAAGCTTGACTAAGGCTAAATTCAGTTGTATAAAGTATGGTTAATGGGAATTACAGCCTTATGATGTTGTTGTACAGGAGGAGGATCTGTACGACGACGATTGGATCGAGATTAGAGCCCGACGCTGATTTAGGATATTGTCAAGGTAAGGATTTACGTTAAATCGTAAAAGGGGTTATGATCTTATGATCATATGTAATGCTGTGTGCTTGTAAATTATGTGGTAACCTTACATGTTTTCTATCAATATTGCTACGTGCTTACATTTGATTTATGAAAACAAGTTATAAGTTGTGTGTATAATGAATCCTGTATGGATGATTGTGCTCTGTATGAGTATGGTAGCTGTGTGCTATGAATATTCTTATTAGATATGCATTCATACATGTTATATACACATTTGATTGACATAAAAGATTCTGTGTGAATAAAAGGGCGAGCTGTGTGCGGTCCTGGATTTGCTATGTGCTATCTGAACCTATGAGTTATATGCTCAGAGTTGTGTGCTCAGAGCTGTGTGCTCAGGCTATATGTCGTTCCTCTGCTGTGTGATATAGAAGATTTCCACTGTTGTGTGCTATGGTGGACAAAACCCGGGTCATTCTGTGTGAAATTGCATTGGCATTGCATATATTTTTATTTATATGAATATAATGCCTGAAAGTGAATATCTGTGTGATATTGATAACCTGTGTGGTTAATGATCTGTGTGATCAAGTTATTGTTGTGTGCTAAATTGTTATTCTGTGTGATTAACGAATGTTGTGTGCATGAAATGTGATTTGTATGGTTGTAGTTATATTTTATACTTATAGACCATACATGGGTTTGATTAGCTATGTGCTAAAGTTGGTGTATTTTCTGTGTGAAAATGATAAGGAAATGACCTATAGAACTAAAGGAATAAGGGTATAAACATCTGTGTGCTAACATACCTTAAATCATACATGAAATAGGCATTTTTGAAGTTCAGCACGTCTTCGTGTGGAACAGCACGCCATCGTGCTTAAGATGATCTGGAAAACGATGTGAGCACGACATCGTGCTCAACTGAACACGACCCGTGTTACCTGGACACAGTGAAGTTGAGCACGATGCGTGTTGATTGAAATACATCATGTTGGCTGGGAATTTATACATGAACATGACCCAGTGTGTCATGAGCACGACCCGTTATAATAATGAATTTCCTGCACTTCATTTAATTCAATCTGATTATTCCTTACTGAGTTATATACTCACAGTCTTTCCTTTACTAGGGACTTTATCGTTCAGAGTCTCCGGTTGAGGCTCCTTGGACGAAATTAAATTATTTGCCAGAGTCGCTTGAGCTGTGATTTTATTCTTTCTTAGGACCTTTTTACAGTCATCCAGTTACTATAGTTTTCAGATGTGCTCACTCTATTAGTGTCTTCTTTCATATGGCTCTGATCTTCCATTGGCGAACCATTAGTTTCGTTATCTGCAACGGATGTGGTAGCGTTTGTTGGGCAATACTCAGTCTGGTGCCCATATTTTCTGCAAGTGAAACATATAACATGCAATCCCTCATATTGGATGTGTCTTAGTTTACCCCTAAAATAAAATTTGGACTGAAGAGGTTTATTGAATCATATCAAACTATTGTTTTATAAGAACAAATATATGAATATTCTCATATTACTTTCTTTCTTTAAGCTTTCATACTTTAGACTTAATCCAAGTTTTTCTTAAGAACACTTAACTTCTTTATCAACCACAGTAAGTGTAAGGACACTTACAAGAATATCACTTTTTCATATTATTAAAGAGCATATGAGTTCTTTGTAAACATACTTAATCTTCCATTCTCTTTGCAAAATATACAAAAACATATTTTACTTGTATTCTCATTTAGTCCATTCATTAGATTTCATCAAAAGGCTAAAACTCAGGTTTTGAACTTATTTCATCCTACCTTATTGCATAGGATTACTGGAATCGTTATGAATCTTTCATAATCATTATATCCATTAATTTCATCCAAATATATATAGAGGTACAATGAAGTAAGTGAGGATACTTACTCTACAATCTTATTAATTTATTCAAGTTTAATTCATCAATGCCAAAACACCATCTTTCCTTCACATTATTTAATAAGCATAAGTCTATCTTATACTTATATAATTTCATACTCAATGCTGCATAGTATGAACATATTAAAAATATGAGTAGAACACTTATAATTTATTTACGTAAGTAAAGAATCACTTACCTCGTTATGCGTGAAAAATCAACACCGATTCAATAGTCGTATAATTCTTCCTATACGTTTTAAACATATAAATATTGTTAATAATTAAATATTTATTTATTTATTTCCTAAAACTTAATTTATAACTTTTAACTATTAAAATCTTAATTAATTTAAATTCAACCAATAATTAACCGAAATATGGAAATAAATTCCCTTTTAAATTATGACTTCCCAGCAACTATTTTCTAGATCCACCATACGTAAAATTTATAAAACCAAAATTAAATCTATTATTATTTTCAATCAACCCTCTTAAATAAAAATTGCGGTATTAATTATACCCACCAAAAATTAAAAATTTTGGCATAACCAGTTGTATACCGGTCCCCCTAAATCCATGCAAACCTGTCAACAAACACAATCGAACTCAATCGTATTAATTTTTCTATTTTCTCATAAATCTAAAATTTGGTTTTTCTCAAAATAAAAACCGACTTTTTTTTAAATTTTCTGTTATATATATATATATATAGTTTCAAAACTCCAAACGCGATCTCCACCGTTGAAAATGAAGAACCCCAAGTCACAAAGCTTTTATCCAAATTTTGTGACGATCCAACGCTGAAAACGCCAGCAAACGGTGACGGAACAGTACTGGGCGCAGTTGAAGAAAATGGAAGAGAAGTGCAATCTGTCCTAACACGAAAGGACAAGCTCCAAACCTCCAAATACGATCTTCACCGTTGAAAATGAAGGACTACAGGTTAAAAATCTTCGATCCAAAGTTCGTGATGATCCGACGGTGAAAACGCCGGAAAACTGCGACGGAAGTTGACTGGTCGTAATGGAAAATGATGATAAATTTCAGCAATCTTTCCTAGCACGAAAGAACAATTTCCAGACCACCAAACACGATCTCCACCGTTGAATATGAAGAACTCAAACAGTTTGCAAAATGGCTTACTCAAACTGTTCGACTACCCGTTTACCTTTATCCCGCATAAGAATTTAACTTTTATCAGCAGTGGAAACAGTTTAGGGAATGGTCTACCTAGATCGTTCCCTAAGCTGTTCCCAGCCACTATTCTCACATTTTTACTAGTTTAAATGTGTATTTTTTTGGCTCGTTGCATTTAGTTAGAGAGAGATATGTGTTGTTTTTTAGGGTGAGTTTTAAAATTCATGTTTTGTCATTATTAAACATTTACCACGATAAGAACAGCCTGGGGAACGTCTGATCAAGTCACTCCCCAAATGTTTGCTCTCTCAGCCCAAAATGTTATTAGTTTATTTCAGTTATATTTTAAAATTAGAGCAAATTTGGGGGGGGGGGTGCATTACAAGAACTCAACTTATGAGTATGCAAGAGTCTAATCCAAAGATTGCTTGTTTTGTGCGATATTTCTTAACCCAAAATTGAGAGCAAAAGGGGTTATTTCTCAATTATACTATTTTCTTGATTAAGTGGTCATTTTTTAAAATGAAAAATAGGAGCTAGATCTATGTATCAAGAATTCCTAGAGAAACGAATGATTGGAAGTGGGATTAAGTTCACAAAGAATTGAACATGAATCCACTACACAAGAAATCTAAGAAAGATGAAAAATCTACAAATGAATCAATTAATAGACTTAGAATCATTAAATTCAAAGAAGCATTCATTTGAATTGGCTTTAATCAAAGTAAAGGATTGTGCGTACAATAAAACAAACGAAAACATGGTGTTTCATCAATGTAGATATTATCCTATTGATTGAAGAACATTCCAGCATTACATCAAGTAATGGTTGAGAAGTGTTTAATCAATTAATGACTTTAGTTAAACAAAATTGATATAAGGTATCAAGAATTTATGATGATAGATTGTGTTAGTTTAATTGGGACTAATTCAAGGTACAAAGCATGTTCTTGATATATCTAACTTAAACAAGGATAGTTCATCTTTGTGTCAAGTGTTGAGTTTATCAAAAGAACAACTTGAATAGAATTCAATGACCATTACTTATAGATTTTATCAAGTAATCTATGAATGTGCTAAGGATGAGTCTCACAAGGAATGTAAACTCGCAGTTGGTGAATGTTCATAACTTAAAAGATGTCATAAGTTGACAGAAAACTCTTAAGAGTAAACTGTGTAACAAACTCAAATACAAAATTTGAATAGGTTACAACAAGATTGGATGTACACAAAGGTTGTGGATCAAGGAATTTTTGTATTGGTTTAGGAATCATCTCAATCATCCTATTTCCATTGGAAATTTCATGTGACATAAATGAGGTCAATGCACAGGTTAAAGAGTCTGAATCACATCCTAATTCTAAATTAATATTTAGGAATTACCACTTAGAGTGATAGATTCAAGATTGAATTAGAATGTTATCAATGATAATGCAGTTTGTTATTGACATATAGTTGTCTCTGTTTGAACATAAGTGGATATGTAGTATCTCTCGATTTCAGGTATAAGCTTGATTGGGTCTAGTGCTAGCAAGATATTGTTAGTGTAATACCTAGGCCCAAGCCTTATCCATTGACAACATTCAGAGTTAAGGCAGTTCATTCTATCTTTCTGTTATTTTTATAAAAAGTACATAATTCCATGATTGATTATCTCAATGTTTAAGTTGGCATATTCGATGCATATGTGTGCATGACCTTAAAGTGAGAGATTTCATTCTAAATATCCCTATTTGGTCATTACTAGTGGAATAACATGTGAATTAAGGCAAGAATACTCTTTGTGAGTTTGGTCCTACAGAACACAAGGAAATGGGATGTCAGTCAAAAATCATGGATACATGTTTAGGACATAGTATTTAAAATGTCCTATACTTATTACATTCTTAATCATATCATTAACTGTATTGTTAACCATTTTTAATCGTATATTCAAAAACTTTCTCTGTCGATCGTACTTTTAGTCAACCTTGTACTATACTTTTGTATGCTCGTTTACTAATTTCTATAATTCGAATAAATCATTACAGTCTAATAAATTATATATTCAAAATACACATCATTTTAGTCAACAAACCCATGGGCTCGGCCTTGTGTTGATCTAATATGCCCTCTATTCTGTACTACACTAAGTCTGCATCATTTAAGTGCAACTTATGTATAACGGTTGTAATTTGAGATATCCATATAATCAACCTGTGAATAATTTCAATCAAAACTCAATCAACAATATAAGCTCTCACACATAACATCAATTCAATGTCAATATGCACCTCAACCTGTACTATCAACCAAAAAACAACTAATAACTCTCGTGTGTGTATATATATATATATATATCAACCCAGAATCAACTAAGCAACAACAACCATCTCAACTAAACCAATATTAGTCATAACAACAAAATCATCTACAATATACACACAACATGCAAAATGTCAAATCTGTGGACTCCTAGCTGACATCCGATGAAGAGAGAGAAAGTGCAGGAGTAGAAGTCGACCCACCTGAAGAGTTTGTAAATCTAAATAAGCTCAATCAGATCCTAAAACAAAAATCGCAATTGATGAGTTGCAGACTCAGTGAGTAGTCAATAATCTAAACCATTTTATAACCATTCAATAAACAATTCCATTTACGATTTATCATTCCAAATATAGAAACGTAATCATATAAGCCATTCAGAATCAAAATGCATTTCTTGTAATTATATGAATCATATTTGATAATTCTGTATGCTAAGTCTGCCATTATGGCATGTAATGTAAACTGACATTTAATTGTATACTGTATAATCTCCTATCCCCACTACCATCTTCAATGATTGATCCAATATCAACAATCCAATCACCTTACCAATACCATGCCTTATCACATATGTCTTATATCACAATCACGTAATTGTATTAATGTGAATAATGCAACATACCTGTTTGCATATTCATTTCACATGTACTTGTTTGCCTTTTGTTCATATATACACAATAATTTCCATTTTTATACATTTCTATTTTTTATCAGTTATTACAATTCATATTTATTAACAACCATCAAATATGATCTGTGAAGCTCATTTTTTCCAAATCTGTTTAACCTGATAAATAATAATCTTTTCATAATAATAGTAAATCAGAGTAGAAATAGAGGAGAGAGAAAATGAAATAGGTATTTCATAAACAACTCGGCCCAAAACATTCATAACATAAAATATTTTACAGCATAAACATAAAGAAGTTTGAAAACATTCAAACTCAAAATAGAAACATTTATACAAGCTGTACAATATGTACACCACAAAATCTCAAAACTGAAAGCACTTAAAACAGATGGACGGAAACCTCTGAAAACAACGAACTCTAACAGAAGATCATGACAGCTCTAGTCCAAAAACAGCTATCTGCGTCCTGCGCATCATTTAGACAATTTAAACAAAGGGTGAGCATTTCTCAATACTCATTAAGCTTCTTACACAATAATTGATTCGTATAATTTAAATGAGCGCAAGGACAATCAATATCCCAACATGAGATATGATTCTCCTCTAACCTAACCAAACAACTCAATCAATTATACTTCTTTCATCAAATACAATTCCAATCACATAAGATTCACATCAGCACATATCATCAATTCAATCTCAAACAAGCCATCATACTCATTTCCATTTATCACTAAAAATCAGACATTGGTATATGAATGAAACATCAGAGAAATATCCAGTGTTCATAAGAATAGTACAAATATGAACATAAATACCAATATACATAAGAAACATATTATGCTCAATAGTCTAATCTAAATCTCGTATCATTATTCTTAAGCATAAATCAAAAACATGAAATCAAACATGTTATGAATGAATGCGAATCAAATGTATATGAATGTTATCCAATCACAAGCAAATGACTGCCCCTGTGTCTTTCTTTCTTTTTTTTCTTTTTCTTTTCTTTTCCTTTTCATTTTTCCCTCGGTCTCAGACCAGCATCGTACCCAGACCTGCATCGTACCCAGTACGGCATCGAGATCTCTCTCGGAATCATCGGTCCCATACTGGCATCAAGCTCTCGCCCAGTCACACAATAATACAACACAATGAATGATAAATGCATTCATATAACAATATCTTAAATCATGTATGCTTAACATGCTCAATAAAGCAATCAAATGCTTTCTCATATCATAAAATCAATCAAGTATCTGGAGCATATAAATCACTCATATATCGCTCATGTATCAACCAAACGTCAATATATCAAACAAAGCATACACACTCAATTAAGTAAAGTTCTTAGATAACCAATCAGGCAAGTTCAATAAACATGCCAATAATCTCATAATAAAATCATCAGAATGTTCCAAGAATATAACATACATAATACATGAGCACTTAAGCTTATACATCACCAATTAATAATCAACCATAATCAACCATACGAATATGATCCAACCATATGTCAATTAAGACCATATCACAACTAAGACCATATCAAGATCAATCCATACACTTCATTTTTCATATTCTCATGTTCAATATGATGTATAAGAAATCAATCATAAAAAACATCCACCATATGTCAACTAGACATAAACATCCATTATTTCATTCATAAACCAAACAATCATATCCATCATGAACCAATCATAGATCAAACAATCACATTCATTATGGTTCATCTAAAACCTAGCAAACTCAGCATAGCATTATAGGCCACTTCGTAATAAGTCTAAGATAAGAATTATGAACCAAATTGTAAGCGTAAGAACACTTACCTCTAAACAAAGCAAAATCAACAAGCAAACACAGCTCAAATATGACTCCAAAGTCATCAAGATCCTCCTGTATATAATGTATAACATACAAGGAATTAACTAAGCATTTACCATATATTCATTCCTTATGCAAAAGAAGCAAAACAAGTATGATCAACTTTAAGTCAACCATATATCATCCTTTCCTTATGACTTTATCTTACCCAAATTCATTCATTAGAGCATATCATATACATAATTCATTCTAGCATATACCTAACTACATTCTAGCTCTAAATATATCATCATTTCCATCAATTACATATAATTACTAATATTTCAAATTTCCAGCAGTAAACCATGTATCAACCTTTATGAAACCCTTTTATTTTCCATTCTTTTGCCTCAATCTTATTTCCTCCAATCATCCTAACAAATCCCTAATCTAAATTTTAGTTTCTCAACATCATTCTCAGCAATTCCATTAATTCAAACATCAATTTATTCTCTATACAATCAGCTAAGCTTATACATAAACTTGAAATCAACCTTCCTTACTTACCTTAATCAACTTGGATGAAGGATGGAGAAATCTAACTCCCAAATCACCTTCTCTTGATCAAATCTCACTAATCTCAACCCTTTTCCC
>CANYCX010521198.1:0-11035 GCA_948193385.1 Breynia disticha f. nivosa
ATCATTCTCAATTTATAATCACACATACCACACACAATTCATCATAAGTTTCATACTTATGAGCATACAACATTCTCATGAAGAGCATAAATTCACAAGCACCATTTGGTGCATATTTACACAATTCATACAACATTACACTTTTACGGCCATTAGCCCAAATCACTCATTCAACACTTTCATATAAATACATACTCATAAGCACCGCTTGAACCTCGTGCATACCAATATCAACACATATCATACATGTCTTACCCAAGCCACATTTTCCACACAATTCTTTACTTTGGCATTCAAAACATGCAAGTACAAATCACATATATCTTTCTAAACAAAGCCACACTCATTCTCAAAAGCCATATAAAGCATAAGCATTTTTAAGCCTTTCATTTAACTTATTTCTATTTCCAATTCATAAAAGTAAACATTTATAACATAAACCTAAGCATCCAAGGCAACCATTCAAAAGTAAGCGTCAAAGAACACTTACCTCGCATTCCCGCGAACTCGATTCGGCACAAAAGCCCGATTCGGGACAAAATCCCGATTCGGGTTCCGTTCATCGCCTCCTACATAAATTATAACACATTTCATGTTTAAACAACATTGTAAGCTTAGTTTCTCATTTATCTAACGAATTCCTCAAATTCCCAAAATTCTTCCATAACCCTAAAATTCTCAATCTACCACAAATGTTCTGATTTTAGGTTAAATGTTTGCACATTCAGTAACTACTAACAAAAACAACAAAACCCAACCAAATGTATTTAATTTCCCACACATTTCCTAGGGTTAAGGATTCTTACCTTTGTTCAAACCCTAGCGAAGAGGAATTCGAATGGAAGGATTGTGTTGCTATTAATGCATTGAATCCACGAGATTTGTAGGAAGATATGGTGTTTAAGAAAGCTTAGGAATGGTGTTTAAAGTTGAGAGAGAGTGTGGAGGGTTTGGGATATGTTTTATCTTGAAATATGGCTATTCTCGGCCTTTTAATGACTTGTACAGATCCCCGATAACGTATGTTTATTTTAAAATTAGCGTACATTAGTCAAAATGCAATTCTGGGCAAGCAGCAAAGAATAACGTACATTATTCCTCAACTCACATACGTTATTCAACCTAAAACTAGCCGTTAACCATACCATTAACGTATGTTAATGGCTCCCAAACAAGTACATCTTTGATTTCTGACCTTCTTTCGATCCCCAACATATATATCTTTATGTATACATACTTATAACTTATTTTAAACATTATTCCAACCTAAATAAACATCTTTCCAACATAATTAAACATCAATCAACATTGAGTTAGACTTTATTCAATATGAAATGGTTGGTTTTTAGGGCGTTACATCGCCTCCACTCGTAACTGCTAATACCCTGATCTCAAATCATTCTTAGAAAACAACATGGCTCCCTTCAAATGGTCTATCAAGTCAGCAATCCTTGGCATTGGATATTTGTTCCTCACATTCAACTTATTCAGCTGCCGATAGTCTATACATAACCGCATGCTCCCATCCTTCTTATTAACAAATAACACTGGTGCGCCCCACAGAGACACATTCGGGCGAATAAACACTTTTTAAGGAGTTCTTCTAACTGTCTCTTTAATTCTTACAACTCCACTGCTTCCATCTGATACGAAGCTATCAAGACTAGTGTTGCTCCTAACACCGTCTCAATCTTAAAATCGACCTCTCTCTGTGGAGGTAAACCTGACAACTCATCTGGAAGTACCTATGGATACTCTCTCACTATCTCCTCATCCCCAACTCCTAACTTTTTTTGCCCCAAGTCTGTCACACATGCCAGATAGGCCTCACACCCATCTCTAGTTATTCTTGCAGTCATCATTGTAGAAACCAAACAGGAAGGTATAACCCTCTGCTCACCTACAAGTAACACCCTCTTATCGCCATCAACTTCCACTACTACTTCCTTCGCATAACAATCCACTATGGCTTTGTTTCTAGACAACTAGCCCATGCCCAAAATCACTCCAAAGTCTGTCATCCTCAACACTATCAAATCTGCAACATAGCTCAACTCCCCAATCTTTAGCTCACAATTCTTCAGCACCTTGTCTACCATCACTATGCCTCTAGCTGGCATTGATACAGCTACTACGTACCCCAAAGACTCTACACTACTCCCAAGCTGCTATACGACTGACTGACTCACTCACAAAGGAACAAGTAGATCCATGGTCAATCAACACCAAAATATCAAGTGCATAAATGTATATCGTACCAGTGATCACATTAGGATTGGCTATCATCTCATCATGTGTCATAGCATAGACACGTGCCTGAGGCGGAGCTATAGACTAAGAAGCTCCTCCACCGCTCGAGGTGGTACTCGAAGTCCTACCACCTCTGCCTCTGCCTCTGCTAGTAGTAGGGGCTCCTCTGTTATCACCCATGCTGCTATGCCTTGGAGCAGCTCTCCCCTCATCTATCAGCTTCTGGTAGCAATGTCTAATCACATGTCCCAACTTGTTGTAGTAAAAACAGAGCTGGAGAGTATCTGCACCAGTGCGCCTCTAGAACCCTATTCTCCTACAGTAGGGGGTCTATATGTGTGACTCCCCCTACTCTCGGATCCATGCTGCCTCCTCCACTAGTTCTCCTAGAAGGCCTAAAATCGATCTTCTTTTATCCTCTAGTGGTGTTGGAACCACTAGACACCTTCTATCGTTTCCCCTCTATACGGCCCTCCTCGGCCAAAAACTCCTTAGCTCTAAGTGCTGTCTCTAGAAGCATCTAGTAAGAAGGTGACTTCATAACAACGTGGGTGCGGATATCAAACTGCAATCCCCTCTCAAACCTATCCCTCCTCTGGACACCAGTGGCCACATCCTTTGGCGCATACCTAGAGAGTCTAGTAAACTGAGCCTCATACTCAGTGACAATCATATCCTTCTACTTCAGCTCTAGGAACTCTATCTTTTCCTACTGAGGTAATGTGGTGGACAATATTTGTTGGCAAACTCTCTTTGGAAGTCGCCCCAAGTAAGTGTGGGAGGGTCATTTTGGCTTCCGGGGATTGCCTCCCTCCAATCCTAATCTCCCTTCTCCAGTAGTGAGGTAATGTACCTCAACTTTTGCTCTAGTGAGCACCTCACATGGCTAAGGATATGCTTCGTATGTCAAAGCCAGTCCTCAGCCTCAGTAGGGTAAGTGGTCCCCTCAAATGCCATTGTGCCCTGCTTGCGCACCTCACTGAAAATCCTGTCAATGTTAAGGCCCTTTCTTTGCTGACCTCCCTGTTGACCCTCCAGCCTACGCATCATCTGTCATAGCATAGTATGATAGAACTTGGCATAGGCGGGGTCAAAAGGTGGTATGGCATCGAGTGCAAGTGGTGCTCCGTGTTCTGGGGAAAATCCCTGGCCCTGCACGGACTTTTGCGACTCGACGGTGACCTCGTATGATACATCGTCGATGGGCTCCATCCTAACCAATCACCATGGAAAAAGTTTTAGTTTTATGAAATACAATGCAATGAAAATAGTTTTTTGGCACAGTTTGCAGGGAATCTAATCTTTGCTCTCATACCACTAAATGTGAACCCCAAAATCCTTAGTTTCATTTTTTGAATAAATGGTGATTTTTGCACAATTTTTTTTCTTTTTAGTAACCAACACAAAATCATTTATAAAAAACATATATATAAGAAAGGCATGTATACATTTCATTAAACCAGGCCAAAATACAATCGAGTATAAAGTATGCGGAAGCAAATGGTTTCGATTTAAAATAATGCAGGTGCTGTAAATCTATACTATGTGATGTATAGATGTACAAAATGCAAAAGTATCAGGTTTGCAAAATTCTCTAGGAGCCGACCTAGCTGTGTGTATCACACGTCCTAGCTCTGCCAAAATAGAAGTCCCGCACCCCTCTACTGTCGCTTTGCACACATACAACAGCAAAAGAAAGGTGAGTCGTAAAATTCTGGCAATTTTTCATCATAAATTATCATTAATAAGTGTTTAAACATCAATATATAAAGGTTGATCAAAGGTCGATATAAGATTGACACGAAACGATCGAAGAAAATCAGAGAAATGCTGGAAATAGGAAGTACGCGCACTGGAGGTGGAACTATGCTTGCTCAGCACGACCACGCGTAGTTCACATTCCACCACGCATGGATCCTAGTTAGGCTGAAAAAAAATATAAGTTACGAAGTTTCGGGAAACCAATTCTCACTTTCAATTACCAAACATTTTCAGAGCAAAAGAAGCAGGGGAAAACTGAGGAAAACTTGACATTTGATCTAAGAAAAGGATTTGGAGATTTATTTCTTGCATCTTTCATCCTAAGTTGATTAAGGTAAGTAAGGAAAGTTGATTTTAAGTTGATGTAAGATTTATGGATTGAAATTTGCTGAAGTGAATTGATGTTTTGTTACTGGAAAATATGACATTCAATGGAAGGAACTTGAATTGATGTTGTGTATGAGTTAGGAAAGGAATTAGGTAGAAGAGTTGATGAAAAGAGTGGAGAACTTAGGGTTTGTTTAAGGTTGACAAATGGTTAATGCTTGAAATTAGAATGGTGTTGAATTTTTATGGTTAAATTGATATTGATGCTGGAATCATAAGTTGGTAAAGTGATTAATACTTAAACGACATGATATAAAGTAGTTTTGATAAGAAAGTTTTGTATGGAATAGAATTGGTATGGTTAAGTTAAAAGAAAAGGATGATAAATGGTTGATTTAGAGTTGATAATGCTTGTATTAATTCTTGAATAAATGTATAAATGTTTAGTAATTCCTTGTATGTTATGAATGACATACAGGAGGATCTTAACAGTTTTGGAGAGAGAGTTTTGAGCTGTGTTGTTTGTTGATTTTTGCTTTGTTTAGAGGTAAGGGTTCTTATGCTTACATATTGATTCGTACGTTATTTTAGGCCAATTCTTTCTAAGTAAAGATGCCTATAATGCCATGTTGAGTTGTTAGATAAAGTATAGTGAATATGAGAATGACGTGTTTGGTTTATGAATGTTACGGAATGGAATTGAATGGATTGAGGAATGTGTGTCTTAATTGAGATATGGTTTATTGATATTTTATTATGATTAATTCTTCATAGATTGGTACCAAGTTTGGTTATTTGATTGTAAGCTTTGAAAAGCTTATTATGTTTGATATGTTCTTTGGAACATTATTACGATGCAGTTATGTGATTATTTGGCATATTGTTGTACTTGCCCTGCTGTTCATTTTTATGAACTCTACTTGAATTAAATGTGTATGCTCTGATTGATACATTGACGTTTGGATGATATATGTTTGGTTAACATGCTCCAGATGTTTTATTTGATATTCATATGTGATTGAGATTGTGAGACTGTGTTATATGATTGCTGATTGAGCATGTTGAGCATACATAAGATGTGATATGAGATATGAATGCATTGATCATTCATTGTGTTGCATTATTGTGTGACACTGAGATATGAGATACAGGCTGGGCCTGATGATTTTAGGCAAGGGCTCGATGCTGGTCTGGGACCGATGATTTCGAGAGAGATCTCGATGCCGTACTAGGTACGATGCCGGTCTGGGACCGGGGGAAAAATTATATGGAAAGAAAAGAAAAAGAAAAAGGAAAGAAAAGAAAGACCTCGGGGCAGACATTCGCATTTGATTGCATAGCATTCGTATGCATTTGATTCGCATTCATTCATAACATATTTGATTCGTGTTATTGATTATGAATGCTTTATGATTATGGATACTTATGTTCATATTTTTACTATGAGTATGAATAGGGGATATTGCTGCGATGTTTCATTCGTATTCTGATTACTTGATTCTTATGATTATTGATAATGAGTTAGTGTATATGATGGTTTGTTTGAGATCAAATTGATGGATTTATTGAGATTTTATTTTAATGATTTGAGATTGAATTCAAGATGTCAATGTTCTGGTTATAAGGTAATGTTTTGAAATGATTGAGTTGTTTGATTAGAATAGAGGAGAATCATATCTCGAGTTAGGATATTGATTATCCCTGTGCTCATTTAAATTTTGCGAATCAATTATAGCGTATGAAACTTACTGAGTATTGTAAATACACTCACCTTTGTTTATGTGTCTAAATGATGCGCAGGACGCAGATAGCTGCCGCTGGATTAGAGCTGCACTTATCTTTACTCTAGATAACTGTTGTCAGAGGTCGAGCTCCATTGTTCTGTTTTGTGTGCTTCCATTTTTGACATTGTACATATTGTCCAGTTTGTATAAATGTTTCTATTTTAAGTTTCAAATGTTTTTCAAACTTGTATTCGTTTCTGCTGTAAAATATTTTATGTTACGAATGTTTTGGGCCGGTTTGTTTATGAAATACTTATTTCATTTTCTATTTCCTCTTTTTTTCCTCAGATTTTACTATGATATTATTATTATTATTTAAGAATATGATTTACCAGGTTAAATAGATTTGAAAAATAAGCTACACATGAGTATATGGAAATACTTAGTAAGCAAACCCTGTTATTGTTAAGCTGATGTGCAGGGAAACCTTCGGCCAATACGGGTGTGCTCGTGGAACACAAAGCCGCATTCGCGCCTAAATTCCCTAATGGCTTGTTATTTCCATGTCACATGCAATCTTTTAAGTGTTTTATATGTTAAGGAAACTCACCCTAGAACATTATCTTGCTTTAGATAAGCATTAGTACATTATTCAGGCCAAAATTAAGCTTCTGGACACAAATAACATATATTTACTGCCTCACTAACGTACGTTATTCTTCAACACTTTCCTAGGTATGAATAACATATGTCAACTCTTAAAATAATGTATGCCTAATTGGGTAACATACATTATTTCACTCAATAATGTACGTTAACCTAAGTTAGAACCATTCTGCCTTTTTTTAAGTCCTTTCTTCATACATACATATCTTATCCAACACTTAGCACATCATCACCTTCCTACATCACTCCTACATCTAGTTCATACATATAAATCACAATCAATGACCATCAAACATATGATTAACACACTTTATGAAGCTCACAACAACATTCATAAACATCACTTACACATCATTTATCAATTCTATAGTTCTTACTCATAAACATAACTCCCCATAATACTTATGTTCATACATATACCTCATACTCCAAATAACAACACCATTTAATTTATGATCATATTCAGAACATCATACCTCATTCAATCATATCCATACATATGATCCTTCACACTTTAAGCATACCTAAATAACATCATGTTCATCAATGCTAATGATGAATGAATGCATTCGTGACAATGCTAATTCAACACACAAGTGTAATGCTCCGGAGCCTTTTCTTTTCTCAAGGGAGAGTCCACTCCCATTTTCTCTTTTGGGCAATTCCCCCTTTTTTCATAACGAAGAGAGAGTCCACTCTCTTAGCGCGTTTTTGGGCAATTCCCCATTGTTTTCATATTAAGGAGAGTGTCCACTCTCTTTTGCACTTTTGGGAAATTCCCCCTTTTACTAGTATCTCATGAAATAATGCTCATACATTTTGATATGGCATGAAATGAATGTAATGCAATCCATTTCCCAAAGGCATTTAGCCACACTTAATCACGAATGAGCATATTGCATGAATCATGTCATCCAAGCCTTCATTCATATATAAACCATTCCACATTTTACATTACACATCTCATAAATCATAACACACCCCTTCATGCACATAACCAATTCATCATAACACAATCCATCCTCTCAATTTAATAACACATTCAAAGCATACCAATCAACACCCATACAACTTTCATCAATTCCACATAATTGAATTTCAAGTATACCATTCTTCCAAGAATACATGTCCACTATCACATGCCAATTATAACATTCAAATCATACATTTAACCAAATAAAGGCTAACATAGAAATAGTAAGTGTCCAAAAGTACTTATCTCGGGCTCTAAGAATTGATTCATCGCCCGACCCCCGATTCGGGTTCCGAATATCAATACCTACACAAATGAAATCACATTTACCATCATTTAACATATTTAATACCTAATTTCCACATTCTCTACTGATTTTCCCCTAAAAACCCCAAATGTCCCACAAAACCATCTGATTTTTTTGGGTTAAAGGTTTATGGAATCATAATTTACTAAGAAAACCCAACATAACCCTAATAAATGTATATGTTTCCCTCAAATTTTAGTTTAGAATAAGAATCTTACCTTCCTTCCTCTTAGCTCTTAATCCTAGATGGAAAAAGGAATCAATTGGAGGACAGATTTGCTGTTAATCAGCTGTAATCTAGGTGTTTGTTGGTAGGTTTGGTGGTTGGGAGGCCTTAGGATGATGGTTTGAGGGTTTAGGAAGAGTTTGATTGGTTGTGGAGGAGTTATGGCTCGGTCTTTGTTGTTTTAAGTCTTTTAATGACATGTACGTACCCCCGATAACGTATGTTTACTGTCCAAATTAATGTACGTTAATCAAAATGCAGTCTTGGGGAAAATAGTTGGAATAACATACGTTATTCACACGTATAATACGTTATTCATATAAATTTTGAATAACGTCTGTTAAGCACCAAATTAATATACATTATTTGGCTGCAGACTGCTGCACCTAACATTTTTCGGCCTCTTTCAATCCCAGACATGTATATATCTATACAAACATGCTTCGAACTCATCCTAAACTTATTCTAACTAGAATGAACACTTTTTGTGGTGTTATAGCAATAATGCTCATCAAACTCATCATCATCAACTCAACATATAATTTCATTCCATGTCATCAAACTCATATGAATTCATTTATGGAATAAAAGTGCAATGCAAATGCAATTCGCACATAATATTTAACATTCTCATCCTTAAATCCTATAATTAATAAGATAATTAAAATGATTAAGGAAATGAATAATTTAGTTCATAAATGGAAGAAAATAATAGGTTTACATAGGGTTGAATTTTATTAAATATAAAAGAATAAAGTTACAAGAAGAAAGGAGGGTATAAGGGCTTGATATTGTACTATCCTCATCCTAGCATTTTATAATTAATGTGTAATTATATTTCATGTAATTAAATGACAAATGAATATTCATAGGTTAGAATATTAATGCAAGTAAGTATGTTGAAAAAAAAGGGCATGCTAAGAAAGAAGGGGATGTGCTAAAGTCTTGAAAAGGCATGGGGCATTCCATAAGGTGCCAATGGACTTGCTAATAGGCACAAGTCGTGCCAATGTAGTTTGGAGCATGCCAATGGATTTTGGGGGGTGCCAATGGATTTTGGGGCATAACATTGGAGTTAATGCCATGCCAATGGTAGTTTGGGTCGTGCTAATGGAATAAATTGAGTTGACAGATTTATATGAGCCTCAGAACTTGAAACATGATGAAGCAAAGTGGCACGGGCATGCAAAATCAAGCATGACCCATGCCACTGACATGTGTTTAATTTTCTTGAGTTTTCATAAAAGGAAGCATGAGGTGTATCAGGCATAGGTCGTGTCAAATCAACACGGATCGTGCCACTGTCCAAACTTTTCCTATTAATAGTGCATTTGTCCTAAAGTAAATAGAAGTAAAAATAGAGAAAGAAAAGAGCGAGAGGCAGGAGAGCCAAAAAAGTGAGATAGAGAGAATGAGCTAGAGGAGATGAAAACAAAATAGTCACAAGGAGACACGACTATAGGAAGATCGGATTAGGTTTGATAATGTGGAGTATTTTGTATGACTTGTCCGTGTAAATCGGTAAGTAATCCAGACTCACTTAAATATAATTTCATGCCTAGTCACCTAAATAAAAAGATAATAAAAAGGATATGTCATGAACTTTGTGTGATTAGTTAGATGTATGAATTATATAATTTGCTAGAGTGTGAGAGATTGCTGACAGAGGGTGCAGGAGTTGCAAATACAATTTGTTGGAATTGAGAAGATGCATACACGTAAATCACCAACAAGTTAAATTTATGAGCACAAAGAAAATGACAACATATGCATCTAGATGATTGAGATGTTTGATAGGATAAATATGATTATGGGTGAAACTCTAGGAAATGACCTTATGATAATACAAGTAAGATAAGTCTACATGTAACATCTTGAAAATACAGTAAAAATACGTATAAATACGTAAAAATACGTATAAATTTTTCGCGATAATCAAAATAAGAAATTGTTAAGGATTAAATGAAGGAGAGTTTATGATAATTAAATTTAGGTTATGATTTCCGAGAATTTTCAAATCGAAAAATTATTTGGAATCGGGTATAAATAAATTACGAAGCGAAATGGACCCGATACGACAAAAGGTCAATTTATTACCTTCCTCATTCCATTTTCCCGACCAACTCCATTTACTCCACTTCTTTCTTTCTTTTTGACTTCCTCCTTCTTCCTTACCTCTCTCTTTTCTTTCTTCTTTGGTTCCATGCAATTCCTTCTTCTTCTTTGAATTTTCTTCCAAAAATCTGTGGAACTCTCTTCATTTTGGCAACCTCCTGGAGTAGGGATATTATGGAAATCATCTAGGAGTTTAAAAATCAATTGAAGCACTTTTTTTGGGGTAAGTTTCTTGAGTATTGTGGAAATCCCGTATGATTTTAAGCTTCATTTTCAAATGCTATAACTCTTAGGTTTTAGCTCCAAATTAAGCGTATAACAGCTTGTTGGAAAGCTTGTTATGTCTACTACACATGTGTAACAAGTTTTGAGGAAAATCTAGGGTTTAGGATGCTGAAAATCGTGCCCAAAGTTAGGTGGTTAGGAGTGACGAAAATGAAAGTTAGTTTTGTTAAGGTTGAATGTTGTTATTTTGTTATTTAGGAATGAATTTGAAGATATTGGTTAGGTTGCTGAATTAAAATGATGCAGGGAAATGTGTAGAAATACTAAAAATCCATTTGGAAATTAAACTATAAAAATAAATTTAAGAGGAAAAGAGAAAAAATGTGAGAAAATATAAATACATATGTATTTCAATGCAAATTATAGTATTTAGTAAGTATTGAAGTTATATAATTAATGTA
>CANYCX010521356.1:0-13253 GCA_948193385.1 Breynia disticha f. nivosa
AAACAAATAAATAAAATAAATCTTATTGTGTACAAAAGAGAGAACTGTTATACAAAAGTCTATAATTTGTTCATATAGTGACCAAACACTGATATTCTAAGTGATTATTAGTTGGTTGGTATTACTAGACCATAAGTAGGATTAGATAAAGCAGTATGTAAGATACTTGTAAGACACTAAATTGTGTTCAAAAGATCCATAAATGTGTTGGAACACGATTCAGTGATGGACACATGATGTATGACTTTTGTAGTAACTATATCCAAACATAGCATAAGTCATGAAACCTAAGTGGTGACCATGTCCTTATGTGAATTCCTACTTTGGCTAAAGGGATAAAAGTAAAGTCCTAATATGAGTAGTGAAAAACTATCATACAAGCATTACGCATGAGGAATGTTAGTGTAATTAGTTTCAAAACTAACTCCCTTAAGATAAGTGACCATCTAAGGTGATAGTCATTATCAAAACTGTCATATGCTAGTAAGGTGAGATCAAGTATCACATTGAGTCAAAGAGGACTTAATGGAACAAGAAAATAGTGAACTGTTGAGTTCAAATGACCACAGAAATTTTAACAGTGGATCAATGTTGAAATCTTATAAGATGTGTCATATGTCTTGGACATGTTTAGCAATACATAGAAAGCTATTGTGTATAGTTTAGCATGCAAAGCGGGAAAACCCACTCACATGGGTTGATACCTTAGATTTTCTCTTGTGTTTGAAAAATGATAAGATGAGGCTATAAAGAGTCCATTCTTACTGAGGTGTAAAAAGGAACATAAATAATCAATTTATGTCATGGGTGAACCCAAGATAACTGCTACTGTAACCCATTAAAACTAAAGGCAGTCCTAATATTACAGAGACTTAAAGTAGAATAAGGAAAAAGGCTAAGTGCATTGAAGCCTAACGCCTAAACATGGTGATATATATCTTCGAATATACAACATGTGTTCTTAATGAGAAGGAATTTAACACCATGGCATATTCTATGTGAATGTGTGTTATATGCGACCTGGGATGAGAAAAATTTAAAAGGTCTTATTTTCTCTAATGTGAGACCTAGTAGCTATCAAATGGATCTCTACACATCACCCTATGAACTCTACGTTACTATGAAGAAGTTTGTTATTATTCAATTGCCTTGATATGTTTGCAATGTACACCTCTCATCGACATGTGTCAATTTAGAACATGTTTGATAGTTGTTAGTATTAAGGCAGAGTAATAGTTTTGGTATGAGGTAGAATACTTTTAGCAACGGTTCATGAACAAAATCAAAGTACGAATGGGCCCTGTCAAAATTTCTACGTTAAATAGACAAGTGAAAATGATTGAGTTTTTATAAGACCTTAAGAACGAAAGACGTCAAACATAGAAAGTAATTCGGAGAGATACAACCATAAGTCTTGAAGAACGATGTATGAGTAACTCAATCAAGGCACATATACTTATTCTTAACTGGTTGGTCGCACGGTCCACTACACGAAATAATGATACAACTTCGATGAACTAAGAAGACCTCACACTTGACAAAATAAGTTTAGTCATGTGCGAGTAGGGCATGGTAGTAGCCATAGGTCTGGCCATAACTAATTGAGTTACACGGAACTAACTTAAAATATATTGTCAAGTTTTTATCTTTAATATAAAAGAGTCAAATAAGTAAACCCTAGAGGGTAAGTGAATTAGTTTCACGTCAGTTTTCTATAGTGGCTACAGAGAAAAGAATAGTTCTTTTCTCTAAGCTCTCTTTTCATTTAATCATTCCGTAAAAAGGGCTGCAAAAGCATATGCCTTTGACTCGGCTATTTGCCTGTAGGAGAAGGAGACTGACAGTTAAACTATCAAGGAATTCAACTATTTCTACTAAAACAATCAAGTAAGTTTTAGTTAATTTACTGCTTACTGCTTTTAATGCTTTGTGCTATTCTTGTGTTGAGATCCTATAAGAACAGTGTGGAAGTGGACTGAATAACTTCAATTCTTCTCATATTGAACTTAATTCATCAAAATACTCATCTAGTGACCTTGTTCCTTCATTGACAATACAAAGTTGTTGAAGATGACAAATCCTTAGATACATCAAGTTTCAAAAAACTTGTCTTCAATTTACACTCCAAATTTGATATGTTGTCTTCAAATAGAAAACTCGAGACGTAAGAATATGTGAAATAGACCTCAATAACCAGACAACTATAAGAACATTACATCCTGTCCATGGAACATATATCGAATCAATGTGAGGTGGACAAGGAATATCACAATTTACAAATCCAACCTTATTGTGAATCGAAGGGGCCAAAAAGAATGAACAACTCCACTTGGAGTAGTTTAAAGTAGTTACTTCTGGAGTTATTACAACTGATGAATGATTATCAGAATAATGCAAAAAATATGAAAAAATGTGGATCAATTTCATGACTCATTAAGCTTCTGCTACGATCACCCATTGTTGTGAAAAGAGATACAAGATTATGTGTATTGGCTTTGATACCATATCACAATGGCACAGAAAGAAAATTGATAATAAGAAGATGAGAATATACGAATTTTCTTTGGACAGATTTCAAAAGTTTTTAACAATACAAAGTTCATCAATAAAGTGTGTAATATTCGAGCCTTTTATACAGCTGAAATAAAACGCGGGAGTCACCTAATATCTGAAATGAAATATGTAAAATAGCAAATATCGGACTTTAACGACTGTATAACGTATAAGAATGCTATTATCATAGGCACAGCACAGGTCACTGACATAAGTGAGAGGTACTTTGAACTCGCCAGAAAAAAAATGTGGAACCATTGGAAACTGAGTTCAGATCAAAAAACACCTCTTACATTCATTAGGCAAAGAACACTTCTGACAAGAATGTACAATTGTTGAACCAGAGAAACAAAGAGGGCAAGAAATGACAGTGCAAACACTGTGCAATGTTGGGCATCAGTTTTGCATTAACATTTGAAGCATCCACAAAGACATTTAAGCCTGAGTTCAGCTAAACCCACATTAAAAACCATGTCAAAGGAGATGACGGGAAGGAAATTCTCCAAACCAGAAAGCAACCAACTTTAGGATACCTGGAACACATAGGAGGAGCTCGAGCTGTACGAAACGACGCATTTGATTGAGAATTCTTAAGCATAACTGTGTTCCAATCAACAATATTCGCCACAAAAATAGAAATGGGAGAGAATGGCACAAAATTGATGACTGTACAGGCGGAGGATTAGCAAAGGCCAAAGGCTGGAATTTCTTTGTTAGCTTTTGTACTAAAGCTGTGTATCAATAGTGTTTATGGTTTGGGTTAGTTTGGATGAAGAGTTCTGTGCTTGAAGGCAAGCACATTCCGGCAAAGGGTATGTATAGATGGAGGCTTTCCGGTTGATTTTTCTGATTCTTGGTACCATCATTCCTTTGCGATCACTTTCGGCCAGCATATAGGCCATTTGATCCTTGAATACCGTCCATCTGTGAAATCGACAAAAGGATTTTTTGTTAGTATCAATGAGCATCATTACTGGTATTGATTCATTGTCATCAGGATATCATAATTAACTGATCAACTGTTTGCAAGCGTATCATTCTAGAACATTATCTTGCAGAACATTGTGATACAAAAATACGGAGAGAAGATACCTGATTTCCATGTCCTGCAAAAGTATGACGAGGTTGCGTTTATCTGGCTTTATGGTCTTTGCATGTCCATCATAAAGAAATCTGCGGTGACCCATCAGAAAATGAGGGAAGTTGCCACCTTGAGTTGTCACAAAAACCTCACTATGCAAGCATACAGTGTAATCCAAAGCAGCCAGCCTTGAAGAATAGCCCTACCAACACAGGGAATAAACATTCAAGAACCTCAAATTAGAGACCCAAAAATATATTGTTTGTCTGTATGCTTTTAACAGAGTAAAGATCCCCCGAAAGATTTATCTATGCCTTCAGCTAATTGAACATGAAGAAATTTATTTTCACAGTACTGCCGAAGTGTTTTAAGTTAGTTCTGATAGATTTATTCATAAATCAAACACCAACACACTTAAAGTTATAATGTGGCTACCGCAAAAGGAGCAAGTTCATCTGGGGTGGCAAGAGACTCCTTGGTGTAAAGAAGAGGAAACATCTTCAATAAAGGAGCTAAATGCTTTTCTGCCTTGTATATCTTCCCAGATGCCAAGTAAATTGATGTATTGTTATCAAATCCCATACCACGTAGCATTATTCCAACCTATGCTGACAGGGAAACATCATTAAACCATGAGTTATGATTTGACACTAACTTGGATATGTAACAGTGAAATAACTCTGGTATTGTAATTATATCAAACATCATTCAAACAAACAGATTTTTATTTGGTACCTCCAATGGAGTAAGCGGGCATTTACCATTGACACGATTAAGGCCCGGAACGATAACACGATCTTTTCTTTTAAATTTCCCCTTCCATCCGATTTCCCGAAATGAATCCATTTCAGACTTTTCACTATCTCCTCCATCATACACGCAGCATGAGAAGGCCACCATGTCCTATAAATACAACATTCAATGAAGTATTAGATCAGAAAGCATGAAAGGCGCAGCAAAATACTTGGAAGCAGGCTTTACCTCTTCAAATCGGAGGTGAACGGAAACATACTTCCCACTAGCCCTTGAGCTCTTTGCAATCATTCTGTCAACCAGCTTCTGCCCAAGTGTTGATACAGGAGAAGCAAACCTCAAGGCTTTATAGTTTGAAATGCATCTTAACAGTTGAATATGAGGTGGAACATTCAATGCCAATCTATTGGCAAATGGTGCGATGCGAATAACCCTGTTTTCAACAAATTAAACCATCAGACATGCCTCAGCTGATTATCCAAATGATATTAATTATTATAAACAAAAGAAGAATGATTCAGTACATACCCATGCTCACGAAGAACAGAATAAACTTCATTCAAGTAATAATTAGCAGGTGCCCAAGCTTGAACCCGGAAATTTGGTATATTCGTGATGTTGTCATCATATCTCTCCATCAATTCATCAGGTAGCTCCTTAACCACTTTCACATGACTCTCAAGAGTTGTAATAAAATGATCTTCATCAAAGATTTCTCCGAATTCACTGAAGGAAAAGAAAATTTCCAAGACAATATTCAGTGAGGCTAACAAAATCGAAATCACTGTTACTTCAGAATAAGAGCATTTTGCTAGGAAAATTTTCGCCATGAACGCGGAGTTCTTACAGAACAAGTGAATTGAATTACTGCAGTCTAAGATCAATACGATATTAAACAGAGAACGATAAATCGCTTCATAATGAAGAACTTTAAATCCCTCAAGTGTTATATATATTATGCGCCATCTTCCTGATTCATATGGCTATGTGCAATATAGAGAAAAGTCAGCAATGGCATTGATGTCAAGCAGAGGGGCCCATTTATGATCCTTAATTACAATGATTAAGGTGATTATATCTTATCAAAGGTTGCTCAAAATTGTAAAGCTCTTAGGAGATAGCGATCATTTTCTTTAAAACTGACCAAGTTTTCTAATTCAAATTTCTCAGTCAAGTAAATCAAAAACCTGGATTGCGTAATTTAACTTTTGACCTTGGATCCCTCCAGACACTATTGAACTCAAAATGAGGAATGACAAGCACTGCATTCAAAAGTCCAGCAACCGCAACAGCATTACAGATCTACACTCAGCAAAAAGCAAATTATCAGAACAACACCAGTCAATTTCGGTATATATTCAACCAAAATCATCAACGCCCAGAATTGCACTTGACAAATTATGAGCAGAACATAAGTTGGTCAATGATTCTAAAGCAAACGCGTACCGCCGATCGCTGCTGATTAAGACCACCATTCGCCTCGACAACCAAGTAGCCAGTAGGGGCAGATGATTCTGCAATACCAAGACCGAATCTTTAGCTTTGACTCAATTAAACTCCACTAACAACAAAATTGCCGACAAATATTTTGTGCTTGTTAATTAGACCGCAAGGTTTTACTGCGAGCCCAGAACGATCGGCTGCACCTTTAACCCACTACCACGCCCACACTAATCCTCTCGAACCGAGTGGCAAAACACTACTGCCAAGTATTATACTACATTATCTGTTTATGAATGAGTTAACACTAAATTACCTTGATTAATGCTAAAACGATATCTTGCAGTAAGAGTAGAATTCGGACACGGTCTCTGCACTTTAGACCTCCTTTTGTATTTCCACACTGAAGACAGCTGCCACCATAAATAAAACAAGTCACGTAAATTCCACCATCAACAAAAAGTTAAACAGAAAAGGCAAAAAAGTAAGACCTGAAGTGAAGTGGAGTTATCAGAAGCAATATGGGGCCAAAGCTTCTCGAACAATTCATGGCTTCTATAAACCGAACCAGGAACAGTAGAGCGGCCAAGTAAAGCGGAGAAGGGTCCCGCGCACATTATCAACCCTGACACGTAAAGAATAGGCAGCAAAAGCAGACACCTAAAGTTACAACGCACCAATATTCCGGTGGTTAAGCTCTCTTTCTTTGCATGAGACTGAAATGACTTGGAACGCAGATTCCGACGGCGGCATTGAGAGATTGAGTTGCGGCGTGGCGACGGTGGTGGACTGGGTGAGGTACTGTCTCCGCCACTTCCATCGCTTCCTCCGCCGTCGGTGGTTGTGAGGGACTTGAACTTTACAGCTGTGTTAATTGCCATGCACAGTAATAAAGTAAAAGAGAGTTAGAAAACAGTATTTTGTTTTATGTGGTAATGAGAGAGAAAGAGAATGAGAATGGCATTGATTTAGTATGATATATATGTGGTGTGGGTACCATAAAGTGCGTGGATCAATTGGTTGGCATGGGGTTGTTTTAATTTAACTAGAGATTTTGAGTTTGAATCTTAGGTACGGGAACTTTTTGGAATAGGTTTTAGCCCGGTTAACAAGATGCATGAGTAATCATTAGTGATAACATTAACATAAACAAAATTTAAAGAATAATAATAATGAAGAGAGAAGTTTGTTGTTTTAAAAGAAAATAGTTTGGGTTCAGTGGTTAAGGCGTCTTATCCCTTTCATTGTGATCGCGAGTTCGATTTTCCGTAGCGGCACTGAGGGATGCATACAGGCCTAGACCTGCTGGTTCGTCAGGCGTCAGGCTACTCGAAAGGATGCTCCCTGCCTTTGGCCCGTGGACTATCCCAACCCTTTTTCTAAAATTTTGACATCAAAAAAAATAATGAAAGGAAAATAAGAACGAAAGGAAAGGAGGAACAGGGGATGATGAAAATGAGCGTCAAGTTAAAATAAAGATGAGGCTGAAGGAGGGAAAAAAATAAAAATTAACCAGCGGAGTGGCCACGGAGCCTTTTTTTTTTTTGTATGTGTAGGGCATTTATTCCATAATTCATTTTTGTTGTTGAGTTGACCAAATCCAAGTCCAAGTATTATTGGAATCTTTTTGGGACACTGCTCTTTTTTGTTTCCTACCTTTCAACTCAGATTTTTGCTCTCTTTGGAAGTTTGTTGATCTGTCTTTTGTTTATTTTGGCTTTCAGATTCTCTATTTCTTTCTCATTTCCCCTTATTAATCAGTATTTATTTGTATAATGAAAAGTTGTAGATATTAACTTAGTGATAGATATGTGTAATGGATTATTTCAAAAACAAAACTTACCATCATCAAATCGTCTCTCCATAATATTTCTATATATATATATATAGATAATAAATTTATATCATATCACGTTTTTATTGGAGTTATTGCCTTCAACGTGTATTATTGATATGAGAAGCAGATTGTATAGAGTTTACTGTTATAAATACACAAGAATTTTAAATTGATACAAAGTTATATTACCCTTAGAGTTATATTTGCTTTAGTATTTTTAACACTCCCCTTCAAGTTAATGATAGTGGAACATAGTGTTGACTTGTTTCTGTGTACTTCAAATTTGTTCTTTGTTAGTGATTTTGTAAACAAATCTGTAACTTGATCATAAGTAGAAATGTAGAGTGCTTGTAGTTTCTTATTCATTATTGGATCACGAATAAAGTAAAATTTAATCTCAAAGTGTTGTGATCGTACGTGAAAGATTGGACTATCAGAGAGATAAGTCGCACCTAAACTGTCACACCATAACTTTGGTAATGTAGTTGGAGAAAAGCCGATTTCTTTAAGAAGGGACATAAGTCATAACAATTCACTTGTAGATGTCGCTAAAGATTGATATTCTTCCTCAGTTGAGGATTGCAAAACAACTCATTGTTTTTTAGAGCTCCAAGAGATTATGTTAGGACCAAGATACATGGCATACCCGGTTCTAGATTTACGACTTTGTTTGTCACCTCCAAGATCAGCATCGCATTAAACAAAAAGTGAGAGATCTCGTGACTTTTGTATATAAATGTCCATGGTAGTAGTGCCAGCAACATACAAAAATTCAATCTTCAAAGGTAGGTTGATGCACACGTTGAGAGACACGATTTACTACAAAGGAGAGATCCGGACAAGTAATGCATAAATATTCTAGTCTACCCACAGTTTGCCAATAAGTAGATGGATCAAATGCAGTAGGCACACGACAAGAATTTGCGAATTTAGCATCCAAAATTTAGCGTCCAACAAATCTAAACTCTAAATTCACGAACCACGTGTATGCTAATTTAGCGACTATTTGAATGCTAAATGTGTGGAGTGCAACTATAGTGACGCAAGAAATTTTGGCGCCAATTTCATGCTAAATTTAGCGTCCACGTGGTCGATAATTAAAGTCCACGTGGACGCTAAATTTTGTAGCAAAAAAACATTGGCGGGCAAAAAAGATCGAAAAATAGCGTCCAAATTAGCGACCACATGGTCGCTAAATTTGAAAAACTGGGCGGCAAAAGTACTCATCAATTAGCGTCCACGTGATCGCTAATTAGCGTCCACCTGGTCATTGAAAAATTTCACCACTATATCTACTCAGATCTCTCTCTCTCCTCTCACATTACTCACCTCTCCCACCTTCTTCTCCAATTTCTCATCACTTACAATATATTTTTTTTTACAATTACACATTACTCACCTCTTCCACCTTTTTCTCTAATTTCACATTACTCACCTCTTTCAATTACTCCTATATATAAGCTTTAGCAATATCTTCTTCCTCTTCTGATTTTTCCCTTCATTACTTCATTACCTTAGTTTGATTTTTCCTTTCTGACAACAATATCTCTCTTCGTCACTCCACAATTAAACATAAACCAGAGTTTTTTAGGCACAGTTACACGATTAGAAGACTGAAACAGAACTGTCAATGCACCATCATACTAATATAAAGCCTTTACAAGATCGATAGCAGTAACTTCTATCTAGAGTCAATTAAAAATATAATTAGCGACCACGTGGACACTAAATTTGAAAAACTGGGCGGCAAAAGTATTCGTCAATTAGCGTCCATGTGGTCGCTAAATGCCTTTAGCGTCAACGCTTTTAGCGACCACATTTAGCGTAAAAAAATGCATTTAGCAACCAACTTTTTGGTCTCTAAATGCATTTTTTTGTAGTGGCAACTTCTTTTTGTCATCTGTGGACTTTGGTTTTGTAACATCCCGGAAATTTTTTGTTGTAAATTTATGAAAAATAAATGTTTAAACATCAATGTAAAAAGGTATATGAAAGATTGATATAAGGTTGGCACGAAATAAACGAAGAAAATTAGAAAAATGCTAAAAAATGAAAGTACACGCAGTGGACAGCTAACTACACACAGTCGGCACAACCACGCGTAGTTCACATTCCACCACGCTTGGATTGCTGAAATCTGGAAAAAAAATATAAGTTACGAAGTTTTGGGAAACCAATTCTCACCTTCATTTACCAAACATTTCCAGAGCAAAGAGAAACAGGAGAAACAGAGGAAACTTGAGATTTGAGCAAAGAAAGTGATTTTGGGGTTTGATTTCTTGCCTAAGTTGATAAGGTAAGATTGTAGGAATATATATATAGTTGATTTAAGGTTGATGGTTGGTTTTTTCTGGATTAAATGAATATAAACTGATGTTATAGCTGCTAGAATTACTGATTATAATGTTGAGAAGCTGGAAATGAGTTTAGGTTTATATTAGAATGATTTTATGTGGAAAAATTGATGGAAAAGAGGTATAAACCTAAGGTTTATTTAAGGTTTACAAATGGTTGATTCTGAAATTGTAAACCTTATTGAATTCTTATGTATTGAATGGAATTAAAGCTAGAATCAATGTATGAATGGTTATTTTCGTACATGAGGATCTGTACGACTGTTGGGAGGATTTTGATTCGGGGTTTAGCTTGTTGATTTTTGCTTGATTTCGAGGTAAGTGTTCTTACTCTTACTAAATTAGATCGTAAAATGAAATGATAGATTTTCTTTAAACTTATAAAGTTGTAAGATAGCTGGCCTATAATGCTATGTTGAGATTGCTAGATATAATAGAGCTATATTGATAATGAAATGATGATGAATGAATCATTCATATTGCTGTTATGATTTTACGATCTAAATTGGAATGATTTGGTATGTTCATTTGGTTATGTGAATTAGTTGTGAAATGCCTTAAATGTTGCTTGTATTGAAGGTGAATTGATGTGTGGATGGTTTGGAAATGAGGTGTATATGGTATGAATTTTTTGTGAGAAATGTATGTGTTGAATGTTGTTGTTTTTCTAGGATCCACAAGTCAGAATGGGTTGGGAAACGAGTTAAGTAAACTGTTTCCCAAGCCGTTCCACTTTCAGAGAATTTTAGGAAGGAAGAAATGGATAAGGGAACGGTTTATCCAATCCATTTTCCAAACCGTTCCACTTTTAGAGAATTTTAAGAAGGACAAAATGGACAAGGGAACGGGTTATGCAAACTGTTTCCTAGACCGTTCCATTTCCAAATAATTTTATGAAGGGCGAAATGGACTAAGGAACGATTTATGTAAACCGTTTCACTACCAGGGAATTTTTAGGAAGGTTAGAACGGGTTGAAGAACGGTTTACCTAAACTGTGACCCCCAAAAATTTAACTATCACCTGACGTATTATATGTAAATTCCTTTAAGGTGACAATTAAAACTTTTGGACATCATAAATTTA
Organism: Breynia disticha f. nivosa; assembly: GCA_948193385.1. Taxonomy (NCBI): domain Eukaryota; kingdom Viridiplantae; phylum Streptophyta; class Magnoliopsida; order Malpighiales; family Phyllanthaceae; genus Breynia; species Breynia disticha. The sequence goes on from CANYCX010521356.1 coordinate 11,103, forward strand.
GTAGAGAGTTTTCAAATTTTCGAAATACAACCATACACACATTATTTTAAATAATATACAATCATCCTTCATTACAAAACATATATTTTACAAATTTTACAAAACTAGTTTGAAAATAGGAGAGAGAAAACTCCAGTGCATCGCCCACCTCAATCTTTTCGTCTGAACTCTGATTCAGAACGTCCCAAAAACTATGCACCTTCTGATCCAAAAATATCTCCTCAGGACTCTGCCCACACAGCAAGCATAAAACGCAATGAGTCGCGAGACCCAATAAGCAACACTTACCGACATGGACAACCATCCACAATTTTATTAAATCATATGCTTAAATTGATTCACATTCTCAACATATTCATGATATGAAATATTATCACAACTTCAGAATTCACAAAAATACATTTATACATATAGCTAAGGTATATATTTTTATTATTTTGATCAAAAATCAGCATGCTACGCGTGATCAATCAATACTACGCAGTGTGGAAAAGGATTACGCGTGTTCGCCTCCACCCCGCATAGTATAGGTGCAATTAAATGCGCGGTCGTCTCAGACTACGCGTGCTCATAACGACCCCGCGTACTCTGGAACGACAACGCATAGTATGTTGTTTCTCTGGCTAAATCTCAAAACAAAACACTCCTCTTCATACCAAACCATCACCACTTCCATCAACATTACCTATCATATTTTCCATATTTCATCCATTCAAAAACACAATTCAATCTTAAAACACATCTCAATATAATGTTAACAACATTATAAACATATCTCAATACACAACAAATTCCATTTCAACAAACAAATTCTCAATTATATATATAACATCCATCATTCACCAAAATTGAATTAACATCTCATGCCAACATTAAAGCCAATTCAATTTTACACAATGACACCACATTCATAATATTCCATACCAAAATCAGAACCAAATTCAATCCCATATCCACAACATCACATTATGATCATGTGACCTCTAACATGCAACCTTATGTGTTCAATAACACTTTCACTTGATTATTCAATTACGCCCTGTTTTGGCCATATACGACGTTTGCAAACGGACCTTTTTGGTCAGGAGTTGTGGTTATATAAATTTGGATATCCAGAATACGCCCTGTTTTGGCCTTATATTCGCCCTGTTTTGGCCTGACACATTCGTATACATGTTTGTATATCAAATATAATCCACTGTGCCCGGTGTAGCATGTTTTATATACTACCCAAAATATTGTGCGTCAAGCACTAAAAACATTGTGCACTAAGCACCAAATATTCGCACCATAAGTGCTAATAACCACTCCCTCGTCATTTCATTTAGTGACACAATTCACTAAGAATTCTAGGTGCATGAATGTGATGTATGTTCTATATCAACAACATACCAATGATTCCATCAACAATCACTTTGACATTCATAACAAAAATCATATATACCAATCATTATTCATACATTGTTATTCATAAGAAATCCTTCAACACAACTCATCATCTTCATTTCATGTATGATATATATATATATATATGAAATCCATACACCAAAACAATTTCAACATCAAGTCAATTCATCAATCATACCAAACAATTATCCACAACATTTCACACACAAGGATGGTTGCATTCGTGTTACTTACCGCGCAAGACCCGTCTACCGACCTGGCTGAGAACCACCCTCGCCTTGATTCAATCCTCTTATTAAACTTTAAGATTATAATAATCACATATATGTACAAAATTATTCTGAACAATAGATGAGTGATGTTTCTTAAGTTTAAATGCTTCTTCATTTCCTTTCTTCTTCCCTCTTTAACATTTTCCATCAACCACCTTCATCAAACTCAATCTTTCCTTCTTACCAAACATCTTTAACACTTCCTATAGGTTTAGTTTAATATGTTTTTACGCTTCCTAATTTCCGATACAAAGTTTACTCTTTAATTCACCGATTTCCTTCCCGAAACCTTAAGCATTTTTCTATCATTAATCCATACTTACACTCTACTCACAACCCAATTAAATCGACCATTAATATCACCTCATTAGAGCCCAAAGAAACTTACCTAAGCAACGATACTTCGAAACAAACCTAGAATCAAGAAACCTAAACTCGTCACTTTTACCTATCCATACTAAAACACTGATTT
>CANYCX010521785.1:0-12021 GCA_948193385.1 Breynia disticha f. nivosa
TAAATATGTGCAGAGTGACAGGTATCAGGGATGGGACTACTTGATCGGAGAGGCCAGCGGTGCGATACTGAAGGTCGGGCTCCCAGATGTTTTATTTTTGTAAATGTTTGTACGTGCCGTGTATCTATTCATACAGCAGTATTAAATGATTTTAAATTGCTCGGTATTTTACGTTTGTTTCCAGCTTCCGCATTTCGAAAAATGTTTATGAATGATTTAACTCTGATTATAATCTACAGCCTACGGTTTTAAAAAGAAAAAAAAATATATAGTGCCAAAATCGGATTTGATGAAAATGGAAGGTTTGAAAATGGGTGTCACACAGATTTAGTGGAGCATTTAACACAAAATAGCAACAAAAAAGGAAGAACTCCTACTGCTAGATTTAATAGAAACGACCAAGATAAGTTTACAAAAAAAAACTAAAAATGGATTGAAGTTCTTCATCTTCAAAAACTTGGTATTCTTCCTCGGGAAACTTATTCAAATTAAAATTTTGATCAGGAGAAATGTTCAAATCGAAATCAAATTTGGGTACAAGTCTTGGTGTTTCTGGATGTGAAAAATTTTTAGAATTTGGGAAGTTTTTTTTTCTAAAGCCATTGTTCAGGTGCTATCTTGTGTTTGCAATGAAGTAGTAACATGTTTTATATAGTGTATTTCAATAAAAAAAAGAAGAAATCGTTTAAGGAAGATAAAAAGTTTTGCTTTGGAAAGAGAAGTAATGATGGAAAGAAGGTGAAATAGAAATAGAAAGTAAAAAAAATCGTTTGAGGAAGATAAAAAGTTTTGCTTTGGAAAGAGAAGTAATGATGGAAAGAATGTGAAATAGAAATAGAGTATCAAAGTTCTTATAGGGGCATTATAGGGAAAACATAAAATTTTGCATACAATGACACAAAACGTTATTCTTTTTTAGACAATTTAAAATATCTAAAACGTCAAATAAAAGTAAAGAGAGGGAGTATAATCCATACTCAAAATAACATAACCTTTTGTCATAAAAAATTATAGTTTTAACAATTTATTTATATAATATTTTATTCGCAGAAATTCCGCAGGCATATATATATATATATATATATATTAAATTGGAAGTTGAGCTTGCAATTTTGACATTTGAGATTTCACACTGTATGTATTTAACGCATGGCATGATAAAAAAGAATTTTAATAATAACATAAATAAATATATTTTAGATTAAATAAAGCTAAAATTTGAATTTAAATTAATCGTACAATTTAAGTTTGAATATGAAATAATCATAATAAATATCTGTGAAGTAAATTTGAATTTGAATCAAATAAGTTAACATAAAATTAAACTATTTTTGATAGTATGACATAAATCATACAAAATAGATATAAAATTAAATTATTTTTTATAATATGAGATAAATTATACTAAAATAAAAATAATATTATATTTATCTTAAATATTACTTATAAATAACATGATTTATATTGTAAAATTAATACTATTATAATACATTTGCTTGGGGAGGCAAAATAAAACTGTAGCTCGACAATAACATAACCCACAAGCCAAATAGAAAAAACGACACCGTTGGAAAATAAAAATCTATATGATTATCCTTGGTCACACCCCAAATGAGATGTATCGCAATTTCGCACATCTCCAAGTCCAAACCTTGGAGATATAAATAACCACAATAACAATTATACCTCTTCCGCCACCACCTCCATCACCACCAAATCCTTCATCTTCCCTCTTTTAATAACACAAAATTCCCCACAAACTTACAAAACAGCCCTATTGAATCGCACTTCGCATCTATCCCCCGACTCTTACCCCTTTCTATGCACTTGCCCCTTGTTATTTTTAGCTTCAATTTTGTGTTTTTTTAGGGCACGGCAACTTATTTTGTATGTCATAATATAAAATCTTGTCACGACCCATAGGGTTTCTCAATTACAGCCAAAACAGCACAAAATTGATACCCCATTTTGTTTTAGAGCAGTACAAGGATGAGAAAACTTGATCTATCTGCACAAATCCTCTATCTTTAAAAGGTTCATTACTATACCACCATTAATTTATCTGCTCCATCTCTGTTTTTATTATTATTTTCTGATACTTGTCACATTTCTTCAAGTCAATTGTTACTTTTGGTACATATTTCGTGCACCCTTTGTATAACCCAATTATAATTGTACCCTAAACTTCAAAACCAACATAAAATTGACTCCCGAATTCACAACATTCGCATAAAATTTTGATTACGCAATTTATGGTCGGTTATTCAGGTTTTCTCGACCCAACTCATGTTTTGCATGTTGATCAGTGTAATTATTTATGGGTTTAAACTCTGTGAAATTTATTATTCTATTGAAGATAATGTGAGGTTCTGAAGAATTTCTTGTTACTGGGGTTTGTTGGGTTAGGGTTTTAGCTGATAAATTTTCGTAATTGATCATTTTTTTAGGTTGTAATTGTGGATATTTATGTCTAATTTTGATTAAAGCAGCATAATTTGTTGTGATTTGGTTTTGCATGTGCAATTTTAATCGATTTATGTAAAAATGCAGCTTGGTTCTGCAATTTTTCTTTGCATTGCAATAAAGTAGGAATTTTTTTTTTCAATTTTGAATAAATTAATTTAGAAAATAAAAATGACTTGATTTCCTGCAAAAGCTGGTCCACTTAAATTTAATGGTAGAAGATAATGTTGGTTTAATTTACTAACTTGGATTAATTAATATGACTTTTCTGATTGTCATTTTGGAATTGTTTCCATGGACTCTATTTGTATCTGTAAATTTAGCTTGTTGAAACAGTTGAGGAGAATTGATCAGTTACCATCGGCATATTAGTAATTATGAACATATGATTTGTCGTGGAAGATACAGGAAGGAAGTAGCTTCGCTAAAGGAAGATACTTTGGTCAAACTTCCTGTGCCTCATTGCATGATATGTTCAATTTAGCTGTTGGTACCAGAAAATGAGAAAAATTTATGTACAGGTGTCATTGATGTTTGACTAGTCGAATGCTAACTGGCTCAATATTTTAGTGACTGTTAGTACTACAACAGAAAAAACGTAGGATCGTGTAAATGCATATGACTAAACATTTTTGGAGATACTGGCCGTGATGAATTTTCTGAATTTATCTGTTTATAGTAAGGTATAATAACAAGAAGTGTGAGCTCTTAAATGTGGCCCAGAATATATGATGAAGATAATTTGAGAAAAAAGAGAATGATGTGGGAAAAGAGTTCAGAAAGTGAAGAACGATTGTTGATTTTAAGAAGGGACTTGTTCAATTTTCTAAATTGTGGAAGTAATTTTTTCTTTAGAGTTAATTATATGTTTTGCTACTGATAACATGACATCAACCTTTTGATTGTGCGCCGCCATTTTTTTTTTCTCATTTCTCTCACTATAAATTCCTGGTTTTTCCTGGTAGGGTGATTGACAAGATATAAAATATTCTGACATTTGGCAACAGATTTTTGAAAATTTACTTAAGAATGCTATTTTGAAATGCATACCAACAACAGAATATATCATATTGTTTGTCTTTAAATAAAAATGAATCTTTAGAGCATGTACAAGTAACTGATTGGTGATTTTTGCAATGTTCCCTGGCTTCTGGTGGATTGATCGTATCAGAAATCTGAGTTTATCAAACGTCAATGATTTTGTGCATGCCGCCTGAGACCAAAGATATCAGTGTTGATTATGGAAGTATTTCCTTGTTCTGGTGTTCAATATGTTGGAGAGTCCGATAGTGCTCAACAGAAGCCAGGAACAGCTTGCATTTACAATGGAGAATCTAATCTCTATGGACATGAAAAACAAGTCCAAACAGGTGATGGTAGAGCAAACGACAGGCTGCAAAATGCAGAAGGGCTTCAGAAAGAAAGCAAAAGTGGGGGGCATCAAAGTAGAGCTTCAATCTTTGATTGTCAGGTGGAGAGCCACATGTTATCTTCAGAATCTCATGATTATGACGATGATGACATCAATGTGCAGAATTGCTTTGCAGAACCTCTTATGATCTCTGAGAACTCTCATTTTGTGGATACCATTGAAAGTGAACAAGGCAATAGTCGTGATGGAGAATCGTCTCTTTCAGAACCTAAGTGGCTAGAAGATGATGAACCTGTGGCACTATGGGTGAAGGTAAATATTTTCTTCTTTGATTTCTTGGAATAATATCTCTCAGTTCTCAGTTAGTTTAAGTTTGCCTTTTACATTGGGTCGATTGTAGTTATTTGCTGATTTCATCTCCTGCAGTCTGGCTGCACTTTTATATTTTCTTTGTTTGTAGTCATTCACAAAATATTTTCTCTGATGAATTTGATTCACGTGGTCATGCTTGTGCTTTTATAAGTATAGTGGAGAGGGAAGTGGCAGGCAGGAGTTAGATGTGCAAGGGCAGACTGGCCATTATCGACTTTAAGAGCAAAGCCAACCCATGATCGTAAAAATTATTTTGTGATTTTTTTCCCCAACACCAGAAATTATTCATGGGCTGATACATTACTTGTCCGATCCATAAATGAATTTCCACATCCTATTGCATACAAAAGTCACAAAATTGGTCTAAAAATGGTTAAAGACCTCAGTGTTGCCCGGCGGTTTATTATGAAAAAGCTGGCGGTTGGGATGCTGAACATTGTCGATCAGTTTCACACAGAGGTATTTTCTTTAATCATTCTTGCCTTTATTATTATAATGGTAAGGAGCATGATAAAGCCACATGCGATTGGGAGAACCATACCCCGAAAGCTAGCTTGAGGTGTGGCCATGGGAGAGCCCACTCTCATATAAACCATCACACTCTTCCTATTTGTCCAAAGTGGAATCCTATCATATTATTGTAATATATTTAAACTTTCCTCCTGGGAGTTCAGCCTCAATCTTTCTCCTTCTTCTTGCCTTAGAATCATAATCTTATCATCTCTTACTTGTTATAGGCTTTAGCTGACCCTGCACGTGATGTAAGGGCCTGGAAGGAATTCGCCACAGAGGTTTCACGATGCAGCATCTATTCTGATCTTGGGAGAATGCTTCCAAAGCTTCAAAATGTAATTCATGTTTTTTTTGTTGTGTTTCTTTGATTTTTGTCTTTACTTGTGCATAAAGTGGCTGACAGAAGACCTTCCTGCAGATTCTAAATGGCTCTGTTCTGTATAGCCTAATTTTTTATACAAATAAATAAGCCTATACATATCCTTTCACATTTTGTCCAATTTAAAACTTGCTGAATTTCTGATATTGGGGTCACTTTTTATGATTTCAGAATCCTATCTACACTTGTCTGCAAGTATTTGGTAAAACTTTTTTTAACTTGCATTAATCAGGCAAGAGGAATTTGATCTCTAACAATGAATTAATACTGCTTCTCCCTTTTCAGATGATATTGAAGCGCTACATAAATTCTGATTGGCTGCAGCACTCTTTTCAATCTTGGGTACAAAGATGTCAGGTTGCATGTAGTGCTGAATCTATTGAGTTGCTAAAGGAGGTACATATCACGAATTACATTTTGGCTGCCCAAAAAATATGGGAGAAAATAAATTCTTCTGAAATTGCAATATAAATTTTAGAAGTCGAGGTGCTTTTATATTGTGCAGCAAGTATCTGAGAATGTCAGTTCTTTTTTTTTTTTTACATAAATTTGGTTAGAAGTTATGGCATCCAATATATTTGATGTCTGTCTTGTTCTCTGCAATATTTTACTGATAATTGAAAAAGGACTAGCGATTGTATAACTGGTTGCAAAGAGTTTCATATATTTGGACTTAAACCTGTTGCTGATTCAATATTTTTGTAGAACAGGAATTGGTTGATTCTATACTATGGAAAGAGATCAGCTCTCTCAGTGGTGCACAAATGCAGCCTATAATGAGTTTTGAGTGGAAAACCTGGAAGCATGAAGTTATGAAATGGTTCTCTATATCTAATCCTGCATCCAATGGTGCGGAAATGGAGCAAAGAAGTTGTGATAGTCCATCAACCATGGGTATTCAAGTTAGCAGGAAAAGACCCAAGCTTGAAGTTCGCCGCGCTGAGGCCCATCCATCCCAAGTGGACACAAGCAGTGCACTCGAACCTATGACACTTGAAATTGATTCTGAGTTTTTTAATAATAGAGAGGGTATTGTCAGTGCTGCATTGACACCACGGATTTCTCAAGACGAAAACTTCATGGAGGGAGCTGCACCTGTGGAGTCACTTTGTAGTGTGGCTGATAGATGGGATGGTATAGTGGTTGAAGCTGGAAATTCCGAGTCCATGCATATGAAAGAATCTGAAGTAAAACTTTCAAGTGAACCAGAGGCCTATAAAATTGCTGATTCTGGGAATAAAGACCGTCAATGCATAGCTTTTGTAGAGTCAAAAGGAAGACAGTGTGTCAGGTGGGCAAATGAGGGTGATGTTTACTGTTGTGTGCATTTGGCTTCTCGTTTCACTAGCAGTTCCATCAAAGGAGAACCAAATCCTGCTGTCCTTGGTCCTATGTGTGAAGGCACTACAGTTCTTGGTAGTCGATGCAAGCATCGGTCACTGCCAGGTTTTTCATTCTGTAAGAAACACAGACCGCACGATGATGATCTAACGACTTCAGCGTCTCCGGAATGGACACTGAAGCGGAAACGTGAAGAAAGCACCTCCATTTCGAACTGCAAAGACATGGTATTGGCGGGAGAATTTCAGAGTCCACTCCATGTGGTTCCTGTTGCAGTTACGAATGGTGATTCCTTCCATGGAGGGAACAAATTAACTGAAATGATTGAGAACTCAATTCAAGATTATCCTGAAACAGATGCAGTGCACTGCATAGGATCTGGCTCTCTTGGTAATAGTGAACCTGAACCTTGTCTTGAAACTCCAAGCCGCTACTCACTGTATTGTGAGAAACACATTCCAAGTTGGCTTAAGAGAGCAAGAAATGGTAAAAGTAGGATAATATCAAAAGAAGTGTTTTTGGAACTTCTGAAAGGCTGTCACTCCCTGAATGAGAAACTGCATTTGCATCAAGCATGTGAACTTTTCTTCAAGCTTTTCAAAAGCATTTTATCTGTAAGAAACCCAGTTCCTATGGATGTTCAACTTCAGTGGGCTGTTTCTGAAGCTTCCAAAGATTTTAGAGTTGGGGATTTCTTGTTGAAATTAGTTTCCTCTGAAAAGGAGAGACTCTTAACTATATGGGGCTTTAGTGCGGATGAACATTTAAATGTTTCTTCCACTGTCATAGAAGAAACATTGGATTTGGCGCCAGCTATTGAAGCTGGTCATGATAATAATACTATCAGGTGTAAAATATGTTCACAGGAGTTTAAAGATGAGCAAGAGCTGAGCAAGCACTGGATGGACAATCATAAAAAGGAAGCACAGTGGTTATTCAGAGGATATGCTTGTGCTCTCTGCCTTGATTCATTTACTAATAAGAAAGTCTTGGAAAGTCATGTGCAGGAGAGACACCATGCAAAATTTGTTGAACAATGTATGCTTCTTCAATGCATTCCTTGTCACAGCCACTTCGGGAATGCTGAAGAGTTATGGTCCCATGTCCTCTCAGTTCATCAAGTTGATTTCAGGCTATCAAATGCTCCTCAATTGCAAAATCTTTGCATGGACCAGGAGAAAGAGGAATCTTTGGAAAAACCTGAGCCGGAGATTAAGGGGCTAGTGGAAACTAATTCAGAAAATCTAGGTGGTATTCGAAAGTTTGTTTGCAGGTTTTGTGGCTTGAAGTTTGATTTGCTACCTGATCTTGGGCGTCATCATCAAGCTGCTCATATGGGACCCAATTTATTCAGCTCTCGCCCACCAAACAAGGGGCTTCATTATTATGCTTGTAAATTAAAATCTGGAAGACTTAGCCGTCCTGGATTCAAGAAAGGTCTTGGAGCTGCAGCAACATATAGAATTAGGAATAGAGCCAGTGCTAATTTGAAGAAACGGATCCAAGAATCAAATTTACTTGGCACCAAAGAAATGAATGTACAGCCTCCTGGACCTGTTCCTGTACCCGAAGCATCAGGTCTTGGTATTTTGCCAGAATCCCGATGCTCAGCAGTTGCTGAGATTTTGTTTTCTGACATTCAGAAAACTAAATCTCGGCCTAGTAACCAAGACATCTTAGCTATTGCACGCACTATTTGCTGCAAGATAAGTCTTAAGGCCTCATTGGAGGGTAAATATGGCATACTGCCTGAACGATTGTGTGTGAAGGCAGCAAAGCTATGCAGTGAGCATAATGTCCTGGTAGAATGGCACCGGGAGGGCTATATTTGTCCTAGAGGATGCAAGAGCTTCAAAGACCCTGGATTACTGTCGCCCTTGACACCTATATTAAATGGCTTTATGGAGAGACAATCAGCCCATTTAGATGAAAATGTGAACAATCACTGGGAAATGGATGAATCCCATTATATCATTGGTTTGCATGATATTAGAGGTGTACCTAAACGAAACACTGTTGTCTTGTGCGATGATATAAGCTTTGGAAAGGAATTGATCCCTGTAGCTTGTGTAGTAGGCGAAGATCTAAAAAATTCCCTTCATGGTTTTGTGGATGGTCCTCATAGTGAAAGCGCTAAACTGCTGCTGCCATGGGAGAGTTTTACCTATGTTACTAAGCCATTGGTGGATGAATCTTGTGGACATGGCTCTGAGGTATCTTTCCGACATGGATATTACCCTCCTGTTCAGTACTATGACGAATACATATTTGCATCGCAACTATTTTTCCCTGTTTGGAATATGATTTTCACATGCATGGCAAAATTAGTGATACGCAGGTCAATTTGTGTGATTTTAGTGGTACTAATTTCTTGCCCTAATTACTTCCACATGCATCCCATGCTTAACAAAGCAACAAAATATCTGATTACAATGCTTTCACAAATCAGCTCTACTGTTATATGACTGGAGAAAGGATTATGTATTTCTTTTTGTTCATTTTGTTCTTCAAATGTTTATGTGCAGAGTGTGCAGTTGGGATGCGCCTGCCCTGGTTCTAAGTGCTATCCAGAACTGTGCGATCACGCATACCTTTTTGATAATGACTACAGAGATGCGAAGGATGTATATGGGAAACCCATTGACGGAAGGTTTTCTTATGATGATAAAGGCCGGATTATACTGGAGGTAATGGATTTTATTTTGCATTCTTTTTGTTTGTTGCACTTATCATTCTGGACTTATACTTGATTTTTGCGGAATGGGATTAGGTCTTGGCTTCAAGTCAGTGTCTTAAATACTTGAAGTATAGTGTTCTTTCTGATGGTGAATTCTTAGTGATAGTGGTCGTTCTTAGGCACTGATGCATGCTATTTTTGGCATTTTTAGTTGCTTATCTTGCAACAAATAATTGACCAAAATTCATGGTCCCATAGATTTTACTTTTCCCTTTTAGGCTTTAGTGTTGCACAATCAAAGAGTATTGGCTTGCTCTGCTGCATGGATTGGGGCGCAAATACCAGTTTAGAATCTCTTGGCTGCGCACACACGATGCGATACATTTTTCTCTTGTTGCCAACCTTTGTTAACATCCTTTGAATAATTGTGCAGGAGGGCTACCTTGTTTATGAGTGCAATCGCATGTGCCGCTGTGACAAAACCTGTCCAAATAGGGTTTTGCAGAATGGTGCCCGAGTAAAAATGGAAGTGTTCAGGACGGAACATAAGGTATTGTTTTCAAGTTTTTATTGTTTTTATAACCTTTTATGAATGTTTCTACATATATTTTTCAGGGCTGGGCAGTCAGGGCTTGTGAACTAATCCTACGTGGCACATTTATTTGTGAATACATTGGTGAGGTGTTAGATCAGCAGGAGGCAGACAAGAGAAGAGAGAGGTTATAAACTCCAAAAGACAATTTTTTCTTCTTCTATTTGGTTTTTATACTATGTTATTTATTTATTGGGTCGGATTGTCAGATATGGCAAAGAAGGTTCCAGCTATATGTACAAAATCGGTGCCCATGCTAATGATATGAGCAGATCAATGGAAGGAGAATTACAGTATGTTATTGATGCCACAAATTATGGGAACATTTCACGTTTCATTAATCACAGGTAGGGGAAAAGGTTCTTTGAGCTAGTATATATATGATTTTGGCTTTTTTGATGTACCATCAGTTCGTGAACCAATCAAAACCTTCAGCTAAAATCAGTAGATAGTTGGTCTTGTAAACTATTTCTGGATACACTAGGTATTGACTTGATTCTTTCAGGGTGAGTAGACTTATAAGTTGACAGTATATGTCTGTTTGTGCCCCAAATTGTAGGTGTCAAAGTTGGCATTTTTCTTAAATTAGGTTATCCATGCTTTTTTGTCAACAGTTTCTCAAAAAATAGACAAAATAGATGTGTTTCTAATGAACCATTTAAGGAGCCAACCTCACACTGTTGTCACTTGGACTTTTTTTCCAAACATGGGTAGAACTAGACGAGCTTGCGGAGATGATTTTAATTAACCAACTAATTTAATATTGACATCTCTTCGATCTTTTGGCAGTTGTTCGCCAAATCTTGTCAGTCACCAAGTTCTTGTGGATAGCATGGATTCTCAGCGTTCTCACATTGGACTTTATGCGTGTAGAGATGTAAGTGTTCTTTACTCTGCTTCTGAGTAGCATATTTGTGAAATGCTTATTTTAGCCTCAAATGATAATGTGTATAGTGATTTAGCATTCAGCAATTTTTTTTTGTTATAAGTATTATCGGGTTACAGTGGAGCACATATCTCCATAGAGGGATAATATTCAGTGACCTCTAGCCGTTGGCGAGGAAGCTTTTGAGCTTTACCGTTAGATTAACTCTGCTCCTCAAACACTCAATTATCGCATGGGCCATTAGGATTTCAACTCTTCTCATTAATGAACAAGCTTTAGGAGGATTTCTGCAGCTTCAAAATAATGTCCAACAGTCTGCATAATACTGCATAGAATAACATTTCTAGCATTCTGCAACATTTATTGGCATTTGGCACGTTTATCTCACACTTAGCACATTTTTGAGCAGATAGCTTATGGTGAAGAACTGACATATGACTATCATTATGAGCTGCTGCCCGGCGAAGGTTGTCGTTGCCATTGCGGTGCTCCTAATTGTCGGGGTCGTTTATTCTAGATGTTGATCAGCATTTTCTCCAGCATACAATGAGCGGGCTGATGGATCCTTGTGTGGAAATGTGTCTACTCATCAGACAAAATCTGTTTCTGGTATGCTGTCCGATTCATCAGCTGCTGATCTCATCGTTACTGGCATGCTTCTGGACACCAAGCATCGATCTGACAATCTGTGAATCAAGATACCGGCAGTGAGACCACGAACTTTCAAGCTCTGGTCATCTCTGCTTTGAATTTTGCAGTCATTGTTGCCGATAGTCTGTATTTCTTAGTGGGTTTATTGCACGTTCTTCTTGAACAGAGTCCCTACCTTGTTCTGTATTAAGGCTCTGCTAGTAATTTAATAGGGCTCATTACATAACTACCCAGCTTTTCTTTTTTAATTACATGCTCTTAAAATTTTTAAACTCTTTTCACAACTACTTTTCATTTTACACTCCTTACGATTCAACTATAAAAAGATGAAAAACTCCAATTCTCTAGCAAACACTTTCAACTTTTGTTTGTTCCACATCTTAAATCTTTGCTTTTTTTTAAAAAAAAATCAATCATATAACCACAACTTCTTAGATTTTTACAGAAAAAATATTACGTATAAAATATTTATATATGAGTTTAATATTTAATATAAATATCATGATTTTTATTTGATACAAATTTGTGAAAAAAAATTAAATATAGGATAAAATTATCTGAAATTAACTATCAATTTTAAAATTGAACATTTAGGTTTTACTCCTTATTTATATTTTTGAAGTTTATAAACAAGATATAACATATAGTGTTGATTAAAATTTTTCTTAATCGGTATATATAATTGGCTTCTCGGAAACAAAAATACTAATTAGTTTCTAAACTATTTTTAAGAGATAAATAAAATTTATACAAAGTTAGTTTTTACAAAATTTAT
>CANYCX010521989.1:0-10101 GCA_948193385.1 Breynia disticha f. nivosa
CTGGCTAGGGTTTATAAAATTGAAAAGCAAAGTAAACGAAATTGATAGGGCATGCATTAAATTGATGGTTATAATGAAAAGTATAGGTATATTGTTGATTGTATGTTATTAAATGATTGATATATGTTATAGGACGACAGCATAGCCGAGTCGGACGGGACGTGAGTTCACACCAGTCCGAGTATTTCAGCTGACAGGTGAGTATATCTCACTATCTGGCTATATTAAAATGAATGGTTATATATTTATTTGCGAATGAATTATGAATGATTTTGCGTATATGGTTTGAATTCTTATATATGACGATAAGTGAGTGCAATTATGTTACCTATTCGAAAATGAAAATGAAATGGAAACGAAAGTGAAATGAAACGATGATATATGTGCGTACTTATATGATTCAAATATGAGATATATGAAATGAAAAGGGAATCGTAAATACGATTCAAATGAAATAGGTACGCAAAACGAAAAAGGCATACGAAAAAGGTACGTGAACGTGTTTATATTTTCATATGATATGTGATATGATATGTGATATGGAAAGGTGATGGAAAGGTGATAAATGATCGATCATTCGGAGACGGAAGTAGGGCGACAAAATTAGGTCCACATGAAATGGAGGTGGAAAAATGTTTTCAAAACTAATAGGGAGACGGAAGTTAGGATTTATTATGAACGAGAACATTCAATTCAAACGTATACGAATCGAAATTAATATGAGTTAAAAAGAATTGTTCAACGGAAAAATGAAATGAATGATAAAGAAGATGCAAAGGAAAAATGAAAAGGATGAAGAATACGTACGTATGAAATAAAATTTATTGATATGCTATAATTGTATTTTATGAAATAAAACTGATTTGAAAGAATAGTTCGTATATGTGACTGTTTACGTGATATTATAAAATGAATTAAAGATTACTCACTGAGCCCGCAATTCATGCAACTGCGATATTTGTTTCAGGTACAGGTATTACCAGGGATAGACTTTTGTACTAGCAATGTCAGAGTTTTCCTTTTCTATAGGTTGAACAGCTGCTACCCGATCTACTTCTCTCTCTTATGCTAATACCATTAGGATTTGTTGCATACATTTTGCATATGACGATATGTTGTTATATGGTTTGTATATTATGTTAGGGATTGACAGAGGATGAGTTTGATATTACTTACAGTCTGTTTTGTTGATAATGGTTATTTATATATATATATATATGAGGTTGTGAGATTGAGAGATTGAGATCTAGATATAATGGTTGAGGTGTATGTTGAAAAATATATGATTGCGTGTTTGAGAATTATTGGTATTGTTGAATTTGATTTGCAGGAGGAATGCAATAGGTATATGGGATATCTATATACAAAAGCTTAATCCATGGATGTGTTAACTAATATGATCTATATTGTATGAAGTTACTCAAAGTACGAATAAGTTGAATGATAAGTATCGATACTAACTTATATGCAAATGTTGAGAAAAAGTTTAAAAATGTACGTGATTAATATGACAATTAGAATAGGATGTTTTAGAATGCTACTAGAATGATTGGTAAAAACAGAACGTATAGTAACATACGTTAGGCTGTGAAGGCAACACACGTTATTTGCGTAATGCACGTTAGTGAAGATGCAAGTATACGTTAACGGGTTTGACACAACATTAAATGCATGAATATTTCAAACCCCAACGGATAGTTTATGTGTCTAACTATCATAAACACAAGTGTTAAGTATATACGACCTCATTTTTCACTTGGGAACACACAACACTAGAAAAAAAAAGTGCAATATTGTGAACAAGATTTACATCTTTGAGCTACAATTTGAACAAGAATCAAGGTTGACATTTGAAGCTTCATACAAGTGAGTCTTTCAAGATTGTGATTGTGTGTAGAATTAAGATAGTGATATACTCTTTGTATAGGAATTGTGTAGCTATTGTTATAGATTAGAATTGCTAAGTGATTATTGGTTGACTGATTGCTTGGTTGAGCTAGATTGTGATAGAGTTCTCACTTGTCTTAAAAGTGAAGATTGTACAAAAGTTCTCACTTACCTAGAAAGTGATTTGTAAAAGAAAGAACATAGTGGAAGGTTGAAAATCCTTAGTAGAACCACTCTAAATTTGTGTGTTATCTCTTCTTCCTTGCTACATTTTAAGGGTTAGCTTTAATTCCGCAAGAAATGCAAAAATCGAACGGTTCAAGATTCAACCCCCTTCATTGAATCCTACATACATATTTCTCGTACAGTATCCTATACACATATCCAACCGTCATCTATATTTTCATATTTCCAAGCATCTCCAATCTTCTCCATTATCAATTATCAATGGTTTCATTTGAACATTCATATGCATATAAATGAATTGATGATTATTTATATGATTTGATTTCATATTTTTTACCATTAATCTTTTGCTTGAATTTTACTTATAAACATATATTCACTTTTGCATACATATCATTTGTCAAATATGTATAAACTTCCACTTTACTGTGCAAGTAAATTTATTTTTCATGTGATTACATGTATGCATCATCCAATTCTCAACTAATCAATCACATATAATAATCATATTGCAAAGCAGTTGAACTATCGTAAAAAAGGCAATGGTGCAACACCTGCACGCCACATCAACGATCTCACACTCTAGCAATTCTAACAATCTTATATAATTCAATAATAATCATATAATCATAAACACTCAACGATGCATATTGTTTAATTATACTTTTTAACTGACCGCACATTTAAAGATATATAAAGTGGTCCTAAAATACTCACCTGTTTAGCCATAATATTTGGATTTCCTCTAGACCCTAACCCGATACCGTCATCTAAATATCATCCTATATATATAAACAATAATTATATAACTCAGTATTGTTCTTGATATGATTCTATATCACGTATATATACATAAAAAATACTATTATTTCTCTTATTCAATCTATCATTTAGTTACTAACAAATCCTAACTCGTAATTCTTCATAAAATCTTAAAAATTTACGAATAAAACTTAAGAATTCATTAACTATTCTTATCTTTATTCTCCTTTAGTCTTTTATACAGTGTTTTCTCATTTTTCCCATTTGATTTTCCCCCATCTCTCTCTCTCTCATCCTCTCTAACTCTCTGCTGCTTTTTTCCTTTCTTTGAGATTTGCTGTTTGAAATTTTCGTTTCATGCAACTTTATTTGATCAATATGGTCATGTTGAGGGCAGCATGACACTTGTTGAATGTACAAAAGTCACCATCTGCTTCAATTTCTAAGACTTATGCATGTTCTGTATCGCAACACGACCTTGTTAATTTCAAAACGACCATATTAATTTCAACACGGGTCGTGTTGATAAAAAACCCCTATCAATCAACACACTTGGTGCTTCAAACTTATGACTTCAACACACCACAGTGTCACTCAACACACCCAGTGTGCTGGACTATACTTAACATATTTTTCATTTTTGACATTATTCTGTTGTTATCTATCATTTTTACTTCAATTTCATATGACTATTCTTATGTATTCATATAACTTACACCATATGAATAATAAGCATTAAGTTTATATTTGGTTTATTTTCTAATTTCTACGTCTATTTCATTAATTATATGTTATTAAGATAGGGATGTGATATATCCATCTATTATATATGTATTTCCATAACAAATTCTATATTCAATCATTTCAATTCACAAACAATAAAAATCTGCATCTTTCTTACCTCTTTCTTATTGAATCTCCTTTCTACGGTCTCCTTCTTCTCCCCTTTCACTTTAATAAGTTGAAATTGATGAAGGTTTGGTTATGGAGGTTTAGGGTTAGTAAGAAGTCTCTCTCTTTAATCTTTCTCATTCTTTCTCTCGTCTCTCACTCTCATCTTTTGTTTCTTTTTATTTCTTTTCTATAAAATGACACCAGCTACTTGCAATCTTTTTTATACATGCTTGACAGTGCAACATGACCATGTTATAGCACTACCCGTGTTGGTTACACGACCACCGTGCAATGCACCACGATCTTTACATAATTTTCCTATTTCAATTTGTGTTTCAACACACCCATTGTGGAACACACCATGGCTATTATGCTCATCCGCTGTCCAGATTATGATCTAACATGCCCATTGTGGTTTGTTACATGCTCAATGTGTTGATCACCTGAATTTTACTTTTCAATTCTAACACTTAAACTATATTCATGTGACTTATTCTTGGTTTCTATGTCTATTTTATTAATTATAAACTAACAGGATAAGGATGTTACATTCTAAAATATATTCATGTGACTTATTCGTAGTTTTGTTGTCACCACTGAGTCTTGCACCTTTACTTATTGCACTATGAAATATTCAGTTAATTAAAGGATTTCTATTGATATTCCCTCAACAACATCCCAAAGATTATAAGTTCGTAAGTAAGTTTCCATATTAACTGACCATATATGATAACATTCACGGTTAAAGATTGGCACCTGAGGTGCAATCATGGTGTTTATACTGTTTGTCATGAAGATATCTCTCAAATTTAGGTTAGTAATTGGTTGTGTTTTGGTGAATCTTGCCCTGTCTTTTTAGTTTGTTAAACTCACTCCCTCACCTTCACAAATCTCTTAAAGATAAGTAGTCTGATACCATATTAAATTTGTACAATAATATTGAAATTTGTAACAACATTAAGTGCTCTGCAAAGAGAATTTTGAGGCTGATATTCTATAATTCGCACAGGGAAAGATAACTTTTCATTCATATATAGTTTAGTACATATAAAGGCTATTATACACATTACAAGATAATATCAACTTTTGACTTTGAGCTGCAAAATACTGTCAATGAATAGTGAAAACTCTAAACACAAACACAAATTCCATATTATCTGTTGATTTGTTACAAAAGGTGAATCTATAATCATCCAGCACCTATGCCTATATATTAAACAAAGCAAATTAACGACAAATAAACTTGGATCATCAATAAAACAGTAAGTTGTTCTTTATGACCTTCACAATCAGGGTAAAAAATTTTGTCATCCCTTACTAATATTTCTAATAATTTTTTTTTCGTCAAATTTTTAATAAATATTTTACCGGCCCCTCAAATATTGAAATAATTACTGTCATCAATTCTTCCGCTTAATTAAGCTAACGGATTAAGGAAACATGTGACAGAGGCAAGAAGTAAATAATTTACCGGTCCTCAATATAATACTTTCGCTTAATCTACCGATCCATCTATCCTTTCGTTTGATTTACCAGTCTCTCGTTAATACACACGTGACAATTGCAAGAATGACATTTCAATGTTTCCGTTAACTTAATTTAATAGAAAGATTAACAACAGTAATTATTTCATTACCTACCTGAAAGACCGATAAAATATTTATTAAAAACTTGAATACTAAAAAATTATTAAAAATATTAGTTAAGAATGACAGATTTTTATCCACCTACCCATAACCTACGCCTTTTGTTTGTTAAGTAAAGAAGAGTTCAAATTTGAATATATTACAACTCTGTTATCTTACAGTCTTAGTTCCGATTTTTCCTTTCATATTGGTAATAGTGTGAAAGAAGATTCAACTCTAAATTGTTGGAAAAGAGGGATAATAAAAAATCTTCAACACCTTCGTCTGACAAAGCAAATCATTTAAAAACTATAATATATTGCAATATGTAATATGCTTTACAAAATAGTAAAAACCAAACACACTGTGAATCTTCAATGTTTTACATTTTCACGATAGAAAATACTTTAATTATCAAAAACTTGCATGTGTTTTTCCAGTCTGTAAAATATGTGACCATAATGTTTATAACTTTCCCCACAACACAGAAGGAGAAACCAAATGCAGCAGCCTTGCTGAGCATAATATCTCAAGAGAGACTAATTTAAGTTTTTTCAGCAGGTGAAACTGTGGAAGATGCCCACTTTTCATATCTCAGAAGAAATCCATGCAATTTGTTTTCTTTAATGGCTATTGTTAGTGCCCAACAGCATCAATTAGCCTTTTGTTAACTCCTTTCTTTGTCTCTAATCCTGTCAAAGTTTTGGCTAACATGTTCACTTAGTTTAAGGTTTATTAACACCCGCTAAGATGATCAAATAGCCACCTGAAATAAAGCTCCATGAAGATTTACCTTCCTTATTTTTTTATCTTGTATCTAACCATTTCAATCCTTATTTTTTTAAGTGGTGGGGTTTCTCAGAGTGTTTCTCTGACATGTTCTTGGGATCACCCACTTCCCTGTTCCAATTTCATCATTTATATATTGCTTATTTGGACAAACCCATGATTTTAAATTGATCAAAACTCACCTTTCCTGGTTTATATATCCAATGCAGGCTTCTGTCTTCAAGTTGGTCTTTAGAGACATACAAGTAGTTTTTATATCCAAAATCATGATTAATCTGTCAGCTTATCATTGGCTGTAACCTCATGACGTTCTATCTTTTGCCTAATTTGTGTTGCTTTACAATTTAGTATTCTTGAATGGAAACATTGTTGGTATATAAAATTGGTGAAAAGTCTGATTCATTTACACTTTACAGGTAAGAAATTAATATCATATTGTCTGAGAAATTTATCTAAGTAAGAAGATTGAGTTTCAATTTTTGTTTGATCTTTGAAGCTCATGATGGTAATTTCTTGATTCTCAACAATCATATGGTACATAATAAAACTTGTCAGTTTGTACTAGTGATTATTTCTCCTCTGTGATTGTATCCATATCAGGAGAAACAGACATTCATATCATTGGTTTGTACAGTACCTTCAAAGTCTAAATTTGGCTGCAACATTACCCTAAATTGTTGAGATATAATATGAGACATTACAATCATTGTCATTGTACTAAAGATTTTCCATGGTAAACTAAAAAATGGTAAGTTAGTTTGAGTAATCGAAGTTCTTAAAGATGATTATTCACTGAGTTTAGCCAGAAAAGGTTGAATGATTTGAGTACAGTCGTGGTTTCTTCAACGTATGATATTAATAAAGAACACATCATTAATAAAGCTTCCACTGATTAATAACCCTGAAGAAGAAAATATTTATTTGCTTTTCTGAAACTTCAACAGTATGATTTGATTTAGCATTTAAAGCCAATTCATCCACGGCAAAGGCTGGCTCTTTCTTGATCGTTACAACTCGCAATTCTGGAAGCTGACAGTGAGTAAAACCCAAGCTCGCTCAAAGTTTTTCTCGGATTAAACACTTGCTGAGACTGTTTGCAATGTGCAATTGCTCCTTGGATTGGATTTTCAATCTCCGAATTGATGCTACTGCTTCTCTTGAGAAATGGCAAGCCATGAAATGCACTGGAGTTGTTTGAGTTTGATGAAGTCGTTGAAGACTTCTTTGGTGAATGTCTTCTGAGTGCCATTGAGAATGATCTTCTGTGGAGACGGCTGCTGCAATCCTCGTTGATCTTATTCTTGCTCAAATTATTCATTGTGGAATTAGAGATTTGGCAACTTCCCTTCTGAATCTCTCCAAACGGGATTCTCTTTCCAGCCTGCGCGTATCTGTTCAAAGACTCTTTCGCCTTTGAAGCCATTCCTTCGTCTGCAACTTTTGCTGCACTTGATTCATCTGAGCAGCCAGACTTACCAAAGATAGACTTAAGATAAGCCCTTGAAGCCTTTAACTTGGAACCTAACGAGGACTGCTTAATCAGCTTGAGCTTTTTAGTCCATGATTTCTTCTGATTTTCACCCACAAATCCACTTTCTTCATTGGAATACTCCAAGAAATACTCCTCGGGATTCAGCTCTCTACTAACGCGACAAGACTCAGAAGGTGAAATATTGCAGGACTCAAAAGGAGTGCTAGTTGTTGTTGGTGTTGTCACAGTGGTAGTCATTAATGGGGTGCTATAGAATTCTTCAAAACCATATTTCCTGTCATTATCATAACCCGGACTAGAGTTCTCAAGCAGTTTTTCAACCATCTGCAACCGAGGAGGAAGGTGAAGAGGAAGGAGCTTTCCTTTGTAGAAAAGCTCATCAGCAGGGGAAGTAGTGGTTTCTTTTTCAACTGAACCTGAAAACATCTGAAACTCAAACTCTCCTGGTCGTGGAGGTGAGCTTATGGAGTGACAAAGGAAGCCTGAGTATGAGCCAACTTCCATGTCAATATAGTCATCATCATCTGCATGTTCATAAGACAGCAAGTTCACTGCCATTGCTGCAACTCAATAGCTTCTTTAGTTATTTCTGTGAGAAGTAGTTATGAGAAACTAAACTTGGTAGGGGAAAAATGAAGGGAAGGGTTGCATTTAAAATGTGGGAAATGTTGCTGAGACAAGAAAAGCAATAAGCTATAGATAAATCAGAGAATTTTATTTTTTTTGACTGTATAAATCAAAGAATTTTTAGATATTGTGGAATGCTTACAAATATAAAATTCAAAGTAAGATGATGAGAGTTCTATGGTCCATCACTGAGCTGTATTTCTTTTTGGTTCTACTCATATTTTGATTTTTGTGGCTTATTTATCACTGCCTTTCCTTTTCAAATCATGATTTCTTCTTATAATTTAGCAGGGAGAGCTTTACTTAGTGGCTCAATGCATCGTCAACGTAGAATCAACCGTTAAAACTATCTTGAGTGACTACTTTGTTAGGTAACTTGAGTAGAAAAAGAAATTTAACTTGAGTCAAACTGATTTTTCTAAAGTGAAAAGACTTGGATTTTGTGTGTAAAATTGATTGTGTTTTATTCATATAATGTCAACTATATATATAGCTCAGAAGACTAGTTACTTTCAATTTAATAATTTTTTTTCCTAGCTTAAGTAACTAATATAAGAAATCACAGGTATAGAGAAATTATTTCACACCAGTAATATAAGATATGATTTCTATGACTATGTTTTATCACGCCTCGACAAGCGAGGATTCAAAAAGAATACTAGCCTTGTACTCTGTGAGATTCAAATAACTTCCAAGTAAGCGGTTTTGTGAAAAAGTGTGTCAGCAGGTCAACCGTATGAAGATGAGAATAGGAAAGAAAGTGAAGTTCATTAAGAAGATGAGTTAACTAGTCAACTTCGACGGTGGTAGAACAAATTGCTCAATACTCAACCTCGGTAGATAAAAGGGTCACGATGGAACTCTAGCTGATAGGAAGAGTATCAGAAAACATAACATAGGAAGAAGTAGATGATCGACAACATTACAATGATTTTTGGATGGTTCTTGCGGCCTAAACTAAACGCAAGTCTACACATTAGGTGAATGATTTCATACTCGATTATCGTATTAAGGGAAAAACAAGACAAATAAAATAAGCAACAACAAACAGATGTAAATGCAATGACGCTAAGAGTTATCCAATGATTAATCCACATGTGGTCTTAGAACGAGTTAAGGGCTATTGAGAAAGATCTAAATAAGTCTGGATTCAATTACGAACACCAACTCCAATGCAACTCTCTAAAATTATTGATAAATTTAAGTTAAATAAAGAGCCTAATTAAAAAAGAGAGTTAAATTAGATTGGGTCTCTAATGACTCTTTATAATCAACCCAATGTCTTTTTCATATTATTGCCTTCAACAAATTCATAACTAAAAACAAAAATTATTCCAACATTTTGTAATTATAAAACCACAGATAGAGAATATATCCTTAATTAATTTAATTGAAATCACTTTCTTTGAGTAAAATAAATCTTGAAACATAAAAAAAAAGTCTAATCTATTTTATCGCATTGAATTTTTTGTGATATTCATTATTCCGTAGTAGTTGCTTCAAATTTTCACACTAATCAAACTCTTTGGAGACATAATTGTCTCACATTGTCGCGTTGCATTTGAGCTTATATGCATAGCTTTAAAAAAACATCTGAAACAATTTTCAAACACATTAATGTAAATCATATTAAAATTATTTAGATAAATTTTGACTTATAGTTAATAATTTTTGCCAAAAAATTTACAATTTATCTGCCATTATGAACTTCTGGTTTAGGAATTGTGTTGTCAAGGTGCCATCTATTTTTATAAACACATGGATGGAGCATCTCAAATTAACCATAAAAATAGGACAAAAAGGGTATTGTTATATGAAGGTGGAGGTGAAGAAATATGT
>CANYCX010522226.1:0-14494 GCA_948193385.1 Breynia disticha f. nivosa
AATTTTGCTCAAAGATACTTATTAAATCACACTTCAATAAAAGATATATAACAATCAATCCACTCATAAAATATACACTAAAACATGCACAAAACACTCATAAATACTCATGAAAAATTGTTGTAAATACATTTTATCAGACCGTGAAAGAGTTGTACAAAATTTTTAATATTGCTAAACAAAGTATTAAGAAGCCACAACTTGCATTGCTAGTTTAGAAAGACAGACAAAATGATGTAAAAAAGGACTAGAAGAGCAAGGGCAAGGATAAGATGCCTCTGAAGCCAAAGACGACTGGCCTCATCCCTTGAACTTGTGTCATCATTGCTTTGAGAAAGGCCATTGGAAGAGACACTGTCCAAAGCTATTGTGAGAGAAAAAGAAGAAAGGTGTTGATGGAGCATCTACTTCAGGTATCTACGTAATAGAAATTAATCTTTTTTTTTGACATCGTGGGTTTGGATACTGGATGTGGTTCTCACATTTGTTGTAATGTGAAGGGAGTAAGAAATAGGAGGACGCTTTCTAAAGGCAAGGTTGATCTCTAAGTCAGAAATGGAGTTAGAGTTACTGCCATTGAGATAGGAGACTTAGTTTTATATTTGCCTATGGGCTTAGAATTAAAAATTTGGAACAACTTTTACGTACCTGCAATGAGCAGGAATATTATGTCATTTTCAGCCTTGGATATTGATGGAGTTTCATTCGTTATTGGAAATAATGTTATGAATATTCATCATGGTGATATTTATTATGAATTTGCATCACTAATGAATGGTTTATATATCCTAGACTTATCAAGTTGCGAGCCTGTTTACAATGTTGAAAATAAGAAAGCTAAGTCCGATGAACTTGATCTTTCTTACTTCTGGCATTGTTGTTTAGGACGCCCAAGTGAGAAACGCTTGCAAACACTCCATAAGGATGGAGCTCTTGGGTCTTTTGATCGGAAATTATTAGACACTTGCGAATCGTGCATTTGTGGGAAAATGACAAAAGAATCCTTTCAACAAGAAAGGTGAGAGAACTAGTGGACTATTGGATCTAATACATTCTGATGTATGTGGATCATTAAGTACACAAGATAGAGGTGGTTATAGCTACTTCATCTTGTTCATTGATGATTATAGTCATTATGGCTATATCTATCTAATGAAGCATAAATCAGAAACCTTCGAGATGTTTAAGGATTTTACGAATGAAGTAGAAAACCAATTAGGTAGACGTGTCAAAGCTATTCGATCTGATCGAGGTGGCGAGTATATAAGCCTAGAGTTTCACCAATGTTTGTGAGAGTGCGGTATAGTACCACAACTCACACCTTTGGGAACACCTCAGTGGAATGGTGTGTCCGAGAGGAGGAACTGAACCTAGTTGGACATGGTTAGGTCAATGATGACTCAAACTGGTCTTCCGATATCATTTTGGGGTTATGCCCTAGAGACTGCTGCTTTTCTGCTGAACAGGTCTTCTACTAAAGTAGCCTAAAAGACACCATATGAGATATAAACTAGGCGAAAACCCCACTTGTCATTTCTAAGGATCTGGGGATGCGAAGTGTATGTTAAAAGATTAATATCCGATAAGCTTTCATCAAAAACAGATAAATGCTTATTTCTAGGGTATCCTAAAGAGACAACGATACTATTTCTACAATCCTAAAGAGAACAAAGTATTTGTTGCTCGAACCACTGTGTTTCTAGAAAAAGAATTCGTTCTTAAAGGAAACAGTGGGAGTTGTATACAACTTGAAGTTGTACGATAGGAAGTGGAAGCACAAATTCCTGAACATGATAGTGAGGAAATGGACTCAAATCCATAAGAAATTGAGGAACAAGAGCCCATTACACAATTACCTAGAAGATCAGGTATGATACGTTAGGAACCCGATAGGTACGGGTTCATTGTGACTGACGAACAGGATATTATGATCGTTGATCATGAAAAACCTGCTTCTTACCAAGAGGCCTTAGAAAGTCCTAATTCAAAAAAATGGCAAGAGGCCATGAAATCTAAGATGCATTCAATGTACGATAATAAAGTTTGGGACTTGATTGATCCACCAGAAGGTGCTAAGGTAATTGAATGCAAATGGATTTTCAAGGATAAGACAGGAGGTATCTTCAAAGGTAGGCTTGTGGGGAAAGGTTTCAAACAAGTTCATGGTATCAACTATGATAAAATATTCTCGCCAGTATCTATGCTCAAATCCCTTAGGATGTTGATTGCCATAGCTGCATATTTGGACTATGAGATAAGGCAAGTGGATGTCAAGACGGCTTTCCTAATTGGAAACCTCCTCGAGGATGTTTACATGAAACAACCTGAGGGATTTGTCTATCCAAAATATCCTAATAAGGTATGCAAGCTTAAGAGGTCCATTTATGGACTTAAGGAAGCATCCTGAAGTTGGAATATTCGTTTTGATGAATCCATTAAGGAGTTTGGATTCACCAAGAACGATGATGAGCCTTGTGTAATCATAAGTTCAGTGGGAGCGTAGTAGTGTTCCTTGTTTTGTATGTCGATGACATCTTGCTTATTGGAAACAACGTTTCAACATTACAACAAGTGAAGCAATGGTTGAACACGTGTTTCTCAATGAAAGACTTAAGGGAATCCGAGATTATACTTGGTATAAGGATCTATAGAGATAGATCGCGGCGTCTCTTGGGACTAAGTTAAGAAAAGTACATAGATAAGTTACTGAGGTGGTTCGGTATGAAATAAACCAAGAAGGGATTGTTGCCCTTACAGCAGGAGTAGTTCTCTCCAAGAAGGATTGCCCATCTTCTAGAGAAGAGAGAGAACATACAAATATATTCCCCTATGTATCAACTATAAGATCTATTCTGTAAGCTATGCTATGTACTAGGCCTAATGTTGTTTATGCACTAAGCATAACTAGTAAGTTCTAGCAGGATCTCGGAGAGATCCACTAGTTTGCAGTTAAGACAATTCTTAAGTACTTGAGAAGGACTAAAGATTTGTTCTTAGTGTATGGAGGTCAAGAGGAACTTAATGTTACAAGATACATTGATGTTGTGACCCCGACAAGCAAGGACGATTCATGAGCGCAATCGGGATACATATTCATGTTGAATGGAGGGATTGTCAGCTAGAGGAGCTCTAAACAGGGCACAGTAGCAGATTCTACAACAGAAGTTGAGTATATAGCAGGATCTGAGGTAGCTAAGGAATCTGTTTGGATCAAAAAGTTCATTACAGGACTTGGAGTCGTCCTATCTATCCTAGATCCCTTGAAACTTTTGTGTGATAATAATAGGGCTATAGCACAGGCCAAAGAGCCCCGAAATCACCACTGATCCAAACTCATACTCAAGAAGTTCCATCTCATTCGAGAGATCGTTGATAGAGGAGATGTGAAGATGATTAAGGTTCCAGGTGAAGACAATGTTGTAGATCCCCAGACCAACCAGCTGGCAAGTCCGACGCATGAGCGTCATGTTTGGTCTTTTGGTCTTAGGGTTATGTTTGATTGGGACTAGTGGTAATGGGAGATTGTTAGTGTAAGCCCTAGCCCAATACATTATTTGTAACTTTTATTATTGATTAACAAAATTATGAGGCATCATTTTATCATATCTTGTATTGACATGTGGTATGTGTTTGATAAAATATCCAAGAATATTGATTAAGCACTTGCGGTATCATGGTTGAGGACCTTGATAGTAGAACCTGGAAGTTATTATAAGATTAACATTCTAAGTATCCCTAGTCGCTTGTTTCTATGGGAATAGAAATGAATGAAGACTACTATGTACTTTGTAGATGATCATGTTCTACGGGTCATAGATAATTGGGATATCTAGCAAATTGTATAGGTATAATGTAGAGAATTATACTTGGAGAGCGATCACTATTTGCAATGTCAAATATATCCTTAGACTGAAAATCACTGTGTCTCTTGTTGTGATTTTTAGTGTGCTTTGACATGCGCCTAACGTGGCCATAAAAGGTTGATAAGTATGGGTATGATTGAGTATGTTACGAATCATAAGTAAGAGTAGGAGTGAAGTGAAGGGATTGACCATCTCAATAAGAGTTGATATCACTGGCCGCTTAATAGACAAAATTAGAAAAAGTGTGGCCGCACCCGAATGAAATGATTAACTCATTTATTCGAACTTATCAATTTTGTCATAGTGATCAAGAAAACTGATTTAGCACTAAATAAGGGTGTTAGAGACATGCCTTATGGTAATCAAGATATCAAAGGTCAAAGGATAAAGTTGAATTGTTGTAGGGCTGTTAATATCGCTCGTCAGCTATTTAATTTAGGGTGATCATAGTGTCTTACTAGAGACTTCCTATGATTTATGAGTTATTAAACTAATTACCTTTATCAAATAGTCCTACAGATCGCACATGGGTAATGAAAAAACAAAATAAGAATTTTCGGTCTTCACCTTAGGTCAAAATTCGGTCATTGGGCCGGATAGGGCATTTGGGTCAATTTTGGTAATTGGGCCCAATTTGGATGACACATATTATTTATCATTTCTTACATGATTTTAATACAAATATTATTTATTAAATATGATGTCTTAAGTGAAATATATGTAAGAGGATAAATAGGAGAAATTTTAGGAAGCTTGTCTTAAATGTGAGATAAATTAAAATGGATTTTAATTAATCCACATAATGGGCCATGGCAAATGGGGTTGCTTTTAAAATATTTTTAATTTAAATTAAAATCTTGATTAAAGTCCTAGTTGGTTGGGATTTTATCTAAGAGTTTTAAAGATTTCAATTACTTCATTTTAAAAAGAGTTTTAACCTAATACACTACTACACTTTTTGCTCTTCTCCTCTCTTTGTCGTCCCCTCTCTCCTGAAAATCCAACCAAGAGATTTTTCAAGAATCTCTTTAAGGGAACAAGAGTTCCAAGGGCTGATCGTGGTGCTTAGACGTCCTGGTGCCATCGGTTTCTTGTAGTTCTCATCGGATTGACAATTTCATAAGGTGAACGAATTTCTTTCGTGCTAGTACACATTATTCGGTAATCCGTGTGTTAGTTCTTGTCGAGGAATTGCTGTTGTGATTCTATTAAGGTGTCATAAAGGTCACTTCAGTGTATTCTGAAGTGGTAGATACTCATATTGTTCATTGAGAACCACGACATTGAAGGAGCAAGAAAACTAGTAAGTTTTTCATCCTCTTAATGGTAAAGTTTTGCAAACTGATCGTATATGGAATGTGTTAAAGTGATTTCATGTCGATTCTTGGATGTTCTTGCGTGTTCTTGATCATAATTTCCTTTGCCATTGAGCCTAATACACTTAGGAAACCCAACAACGTATGCCTTGAAATTCATAATTAAAATGAATCCCTATAATAGGAAGTCATAATATTGCCTTTTTATTCGAACCACGTCAAGTATCTCGAACATTTGTCATGTACATTAGGATTCCTAGGTGTGCCCTTCTTTCTTGGTGAAGTGTGGGTTGTGAATGTGGGTTTGACTTAATGTGAAATGGTATGGCCAGACCTAGGCAACATAAAATGGGCTTTATGTTTAACACTTAATCATATGTTGTGATTTATCCTTCAAAAAGGAAAGAAAGTAGGCAAGGCAAAACCATAAGACATCATAGTCTTATTGGGATTGAGGCTTTAACCCAAATCTAACTGAAACCCAAAGAGGTTAAGACTATTACTCCTAATAAGGAAGAACAAAGTGCAAGTAGAGCTAAAGCGTCTAATTTGGAAGTCTTTGTTATAGACATAAACTTGTATATTTCTACCACTTAGGTATTAGATACTGATTATGGGCCTCACATTTGTTCAAATGTAAAGAAATGAAGAACTAGAAAGTTGTTTGGGAAGAACAAAGTGGACCTCCGTATGGGGAATGTAGCATGTGTGGATGTCATTGAGATAAGAGATTATCTCATCACTTTACCTCCTTGGCTCTGTCTAAATCTCATGGACTATTATTTTGTATTCATGATGAGTAGGAACATTATTTCAGTGTTGTGATTGGATAGGGATAGGCTTCAATTTATGATAGCAAGAGGTAATATTCAAATTCTTTGCTAAGGCATTTTACATGGCATAAACATTTTATAAAATGGATATATATATCCTTGATTTGACTTATAGAGAGTCTATCTATAACGTGGACACAAAGGCGGTTAAAACTAATGAGTTGAGCCCTACGTACCTCCGACATTGTTGTTTAGGACATATGAACTAAAAATGTTTATCAAGACATCATAAAAATAGGGCTTGGGTAATTTGAACTAAAATCTTATGACATATGCGAGCCATGTTTGCATGGAAGGATGACTAAGGTTCCTTTTAACAAGTTGAGCAAAAGGGTGATTGACTTATTGGATACCGATTGTGGGCCTTCAGCAGGTATGGTTATGTGTACTGAATGAAGAGTAAAGCATAGATGTTTCATAAATTCAAGGAATTTCAGAATGTAGTATAATAACCTAAATTAATTACCTTATTAACCATGTAAATAACATTTTAATTAACTTATATAATCTAATATTTTAAAACTTTTTTCCTTCTACATTATAATTTTAGTATTTATATTGTTAATTTGCTATTTATTTTCTAATTATAAATCAATTTAATTTGAAATTGTATATAACACGACCATTGATACAACCTAGATAGTCCGTGTTATTGTAACACGTCCTATGGGTACGATCACGTGGTATATTAGTATGCTCCTATTCACATGCAACACGGTGCTCATATCATTTAAACTCGACCAATGTGAATCATGCTGAATGTAATAATACACTCAAAATCAAACTGAAATTAACCAAACATATAACCTATTTCATTCTCAATCACTAAAGATGAATAATACTATAATTTTATATTATCAACAACCAACATACCAATAATCTTATACCTCATAAATACAAGCATATACTAAAATAACTAATTATCTTAAAACATACCATGCTATCACACACATCATGGAAAACATGTGTACACATATGTGTACGTATAAAAGATGTGTCTGGCGTGAAGAGAGAGAGTGCAAAGGAGCATCAGTTGGCCCACCTGCTAATATCTGATAACTAGGAAACTTCTATTTATTTATCTAATCTTAAAACTAAATTGCATATGTTTATGAGTTGGGAACTGATTGAGTATACATTTCATATTTAATAATTCATAAATTATATCACCAATTTATTGATAAAACTTTTATAATATCAATCATAAACATTCATATATATATTCAATCAAATAATATTTATCTTCTCGTTGTCCTTTCCTACTTGTTCTCTAGATTAATCAATCTTTATCTATGCCAATATCACAATCTCTACTCAAACTATATACAAATCATATGTCATCACATATAACTATCATTATTGATATACATTCAATCTCATACCTATGTAATTTGATCATGTATCTTATGTACCCTATCTTGATATCAATCATATATATATTCATCCATTCATATATATATATATATATATATATATATATATAACATTTATAACTTATAAATATTCTATAATTAACTGTAGACATAAGTAAATTAGATTACTCACTTGGCCTAACTGAAGTATTTAGACTTTTTTGGACTTTGATTTGTATCCTGTATTCTAATTTGTCATCCTATACATGAATACAATGACATACAGCACATTATACATATATATGTAGTTCATATTCATAACTCATGCATGTCTTTATAGGTTTTACATTTCCTTTTTCATTATTGAATCATGTCGAACATTCCTAACCAAATCTTCTCTGAAATGTTAAAGTCCTTTTAAACTACAATTGACATAACTGATTTCCTACTAAACTCACTAATTCATTCTCTCCTCTTATGCTTTAGAATATTTGAACAAGTACAATATGATGTTTTGATGGTTACGATTAACGTGTAGAGGTTTTATTCTCCTTCTTTTTCTATTTTCGAATGTGTAAAATGAAGGAGGCTACTGGTTTGTTTTTCAAAAGAAAAATCTATCACCTACTGCCTACATTTTCTCAAGTTTACGAAAAAATTGATAGATCGATATGACTATGTTGATTTTGACATTATCTGTGTTGATCCACACTTTCACAGTGGTAAATAGCACGACCACCTTGGTCATCATTTTCAAGCAACATTTTCGTGCTCATAAATTAACACGGTCATGGTCATACTGTTTTAGGAGCATAGACACCGTGTCATATGGCACGCCTACTGTGTTGAGCACCTGAATTCAACCTATGAAATTCTAGCATTTTTCTATATATAAATTCATATAAATTCTTAATCGAACATATTTCTAAACTTGACACATTTGATTTATTCTTAATTTTTTCATTTATTTCATCGAGTATAGGTTATTAAGATAAGGATATGATATGAAGTACAAAACTAGCTTAGCAAGACTACTAAGGCTATTCAGTCTACATGAGGTGGTAATTATATGAGCTAAGAGTTTGATCATCATTTCAAGAAATGTGTGATAGTCTTAAAATTCACTCATCCTAAAATGCCTTAATGGAACACTATGTCTAAAAGAAGGAAATAAAGCTTACTGGACATGATTCATTCGATGATGATTAAAGCCTATCTTCATATTATTTTATGAGGTTATGCTTTGGAAACTGTGGCATTTGTGGTTAATCGTACTCCAATAAAAGAAGTTGAAAGGATACCATACGAGGTGTGAACGGGTCACAAACCTAATATGTCTTTTCTAAGGGTTTAGTGTTATGATTTGTATGTTAATAAATTAACTATAGACAAACTAGAGTCCAAATCCATAGTCTGCTAATTTTTAGGGTATCCCAAGGAAAACAAGGGGCACTACTTCTACTCTAAAGAAGAGAATAAAGTTTTTGTTGCTCAAAAGACTATTTTTTTAGAGAAGGAATTACTCCTCAAAGAAGTTCATTAGGAGCCAAGTACCATAAACTTATGTCGAGGAAGGGTTGGAAATGGAATCAAGTTGATAAGAAAATATAGAACAAGAACTTATTACACAAGTACCTTGAAGGTGTGGTAAGGTTCATAATGAGGCTGATATATACAGATTTATAGTAATCGAAAGTAAGACCATGAAGTTAGTGGATTATGTGGTTTCAACTACCTACACAGAGGCAATTGAAAGTCCTAATTAAGAGATGGAAAGACGCCATGCAATCTAAAATATAATCGATGTAAGAAAACCAAGTTTGGACATTGGTTGATATACCAGAAGCTGCCAAGGTGATCAATTGCAAATGGTTCTTCAATAATAAGGCTAATAACACCTTCAAATGTAGGCTCGTCGCAAAGGGATATAAGCAAACTCATAGAATAAACTACATGAGACCTTTTTTTCTTATAGTCATCCTAAAGTCTATTACGATTATTCTTGCCATAGTTGCATTCCTGAATGGAAAGCTCCTCAATGACGTGTTTATGACCTAGCTAGAGGGATTTGTCAATCCTAAAAACCCTAAAAAGGTCTACAAACTTCAAAGGTCCATTTATAGATTAAAGCAATAATATCAAACTTAAAATCTACAATTTAATGAAGCAGTCAAGAGTTTTGGCTTTAAAAAGAATGTAAATTAGCCTTGTATGTCTAAGATGCAAATAAAAGCACAGTAGTGTCCTTGGTCCTATATGTAGATGACATCCTAATGATTGGAAATGACACACCAATATTTTTTAGTGTCAAGAAATGGTTAGGGCAGTGTTTATCTATGAAATATTTGGATGAAGCTGAGATAATACTAGATATCCAGATTTATAGAGATAGATTACATTGAATCTTGGAACTAAGTCAAGAGAAGTACATTGACAAGGTTCTACAAAGGTTTAGAATTTCTAGCTCAAAAAGGGTAATTTAGCTTTAATTTTGAGAGTAGATTTGGCTAAAGATCAGAGTCT
The DNA here is from genome assembly GCA_948193385.1 of Breynia disticha f. nivosa. Lineage (NCBI taxonomy): Eukaryota > Viridiplantae > Streptophyta > Magnoliopsida > Malpighiales > Phyllanthaceae > Breynia > Breynia disticha. Next base: position 9,888 of record CANYCX010522226.1, read on the forward strand.
CTAGGCTTGTTCTAAACGAGACATCATGAGTATAGTGCCATATGCAATAGCAATTGGCTCTACTATATATGTTATGTTATGTACTAGACTAGAAGTTGCACAAGCATTAAGCCTCACTAGTAGGTTTTAAAAAGACCTAGGTATAAAGCACTATGAGGCTGTTAAACTGATCCATAAGTACTTGTGATGAACTAAGTGTGACCCCCAAATTCGACTACCACTTTTGTTCGTATATTTATTTTTCCTTTCCCTTCAAGTGGTACTCGAACTTAGAAAATCATGAGTTTTGAAAATGACACTTCGGAAATACAAATATAAAATTTACATTTCATTACTTAATCAAGCTATACAATGTTTGAGAAGGGAATATCCCAAGAAGATCAAGGTGTACAAAAATAAATATGGTTATCAAAGAAAAGGAACCTAAGTGGTCCTATTTTAATTATAACCTAGCAAAATAAATATATACACTAGCAAATATTCAATACAAAGCTTTTGTATGCTATGGGGTCTCAACAAACCCTTGCGCACAGCCCACCTCGATTCTTTAAGTCTTCACGTACAAGTTAGAGAAAGCAAAATGATCTACACCTTCACGTCCAAAACTTCCCCTCAAGTCCCTGCCAATATGGCAGGCATAAAACGCAATGAGTCGTGAAACTCAATAAGCGACACTTACCGAAATGGACAACTTTCATAGCAATTGGCATTCATACATACTTTCATTATCCATATAGTAATGTGAACACTTAATCACCTTCATATTTCTATCATTTATCCACCAAAATCCACCAAAATCATTACACATACAATTAAACCATTTCATACAAAGGAATCACTTAGCATATCAACTCCATCTTAAGCATATAATCAAATTATGGTCTACGAACATACACTTTTGGACACGTTTAGACTCAAATCATTCAACTATGCCTTGCACAGATGGGCAGTCATGATCGTGACTGAGATCAGTCACGTTCGTGACTCCCTAAAATCTCAACAATAAATGGTTTGAATGGCAGTCACGAACGTGATTGGTATGAGTCACAATCGTGGCTGTCATTCAATTGATGAAGGGTTTGCCTCAAGGATGAATCATGAACGTGATTAAGACAACCACGAACGTGGTTCATCCTCAGAAATCCTCAAACCAATAACCATGTTTGACCAGAAGGCTAGTGACGATCGTGATTGGTATCAGTAACGTTTGTGAGTGGTGGAAACCCTAGCAAACCCTTGTCTTCTTTGGCTAAAAGGCCAGTCACGATCGTGATTGGGGTCAGTCAAGCTCATGACTGGTGTCTAACATCACCAATTATGATCAACTTGCCAGTCACGTTAGTGACTGGGGTCAGTCACGTTCGTGACTGGTGTTCTGTCACCTATACCAAATTTGGTTCCATTCCTCACCATATCAAACCACAACCACACAAGCAAGTTTCAAGCAATTAAAACCCACACTTTATACCACATTTTCACTTGGAACTCAACCATACAATACACATAAAATGGTCAAGTTTCCACAAGATTATACTACACATAACATGGTAACAACAAGCACTCTTCATCATCTTTACAATTACCAACCATAAGAAAACCCTTAACAAGTACCAAAGCATACCACATCCATATGACCAATCCCATTCTTAAAATATTTCACATACCCAAGCAATCACACATGTTCATTTCATCACTTCATTTTACTCATCAATTCACATATGATCATTCATGTATATTTGACATGTATACGACATGGTATAAATGGAAATGCATGCCGACTAATGCACTCCTTAGCATGATCAGCCCTGATCCCAATTGTATTTCAATTTTTTACGCCCTCAATTGGCCTTAATACTGACATTTCCAAATAGGCCTTATCGGTTGGGAGTATGTCGTTATAATAAAATGGATCCATATCATTTACTCCCGCAATTGGCCTTAATTCACGCCCTCACATGGCCTTGGCACACACTTGTTCACAGTTAAGCGTCTCGAGCAATTTACCACTTGTGCCCCGATGTAGCATTTTTTATATACTACCCGTACTTTTGAGCACTAAGCGCCCATAAATTGCATACTAAGTGCCCGAAACCACTCCCTCATTATGCTCACTAAGAGCCCATGTATTCTTTTAAATTTGCTCCCTTTTGAGCCCCAAGTATATGAATGATATGTACATTATGAATGATATGTACATTATGAATGATATGTACATAAACTATACAACCTCAAAACATACACTTCTAACCAGATCATGTCATGCTTTCCCAGTTAAGTGTTGAGTTCAACCCTCAACCATCAAACAATCTTAACACAATCAGCAATTCATTAAGCCAACAAACATAACCACACAACAATCATCCAAGCTTTCACATTGTATTAAACATAATCATTTTCACTCCAATTACATGGCTACACTTCCATGAAACCAATCATACAAGCAACATGCATGCTCACACATTGAGTAACAACCAAATCACACATTTCTCATTCAAAAACATACAAACCAAGGAAGGTTACGCTCGTGTTACTTACCTGATAAGAAACGCCTTACGGCTTAGTTAGGAACCTCCCTCTCCAAGATTCGGATTTCCTATGATCAATATCATGGTTTCACATTAATCCAACATTCATGAAATCATACAAAATGGAGAGAATGATCTATGATATGCATGTTACATTAATGTATTTACTATTTTTTAACCTTCCTTCCATAACTCCCCTTTTCTACTTAATGTTATTCCTACAACCACCCTGTGTACTTACACATAATTACACCAACCTTCATTAATGCTTCCCAAAAGTTTAGTTAGGTAAAGTTTTACAATATTTACTATCCAACATGTCTTAAACATCCTAACTCTTACTTTCCTCCTTTCAAAACCCCAAACACCTTCCTAACTTAGCTTCAATCTCCCACACCATATAACACACAATTAAATTGACACTTAAAACACTATCAATGGAATCCAAAGAAGCTTACCTAAGTAATGAAACAAAGAAGAATCTCCGGTCACAAAAAGGTTAAATTCATCACTTTGTAGGGTTCCATTTCTTTCAGTGATTTTAAGTGCCTAAACCACGATTTAACACCAAAGATAGTTACTATAGTACACATGTTAAGCTTTCCAACGAGCTATCATTTGCTCAAATTGGAGCTAGAACGAAAGATTTATACGGTCGAAAAGCTAGGGTTACTAGGAAAACGGGATTGAAAAGAAAATGAAAGATCACTTACTTTGATTCAACCCAAAACCAAGCTGTGGAACTTCCTTGGTGCAAGATTTCATGTATATTGGCCGATGGAGAGAGATTTCAGTGGTGGAGAGAAAGATATATATGGGAGTAATTTGTGTGTGGTGAATGAAAGGAAGAAAAGAATATATATATATATATATATATATATATATATATATATATATATATGTTGGTCTTGGGCTTGGCCCACTTACTTCGTAAATTCCTTCTAATCGGCCTCCAATAAAATCTCGACCTTTGTTTAATTTTTTTCTCGGAATTTATATTCCTGTAGTTGTTCCAAAACTCTCAATTCAAATCAACTCCCAACTCTTTCCACCAAATCTATTCCTGTAATTTATATTCCTGTAATTGTTCCAAAACTCTCAATTCCTGTAATTATTCCTGTAATTCAAATCACTTGCTAAAATAAACACAAAAAATTTACTCTCATTTTTCTAGGTATTTTATTTAAAATTTTAATTAAATAAAATTTCGGGGCGTTACACTAAGGATTACTTCTTAGTTTATAGTGATGAACAAGAGCTCGTAGTACAAGGGTACACTGATCCTACTTCCCAAACCAACAATATAAATGACAAATTGCAATTCAGATATGTGTTTCTGCTAAACAAAGTTATTTTCAACTAGCAATTTGCCAAGCAGTAGATTATTGCTAATTGAACTATGGAGTTTCAGTATATTGCAGCAAGTGATGTTGCAAAAGAAAGTATTTGTATCAAAATTTTCATTTTAGGACTAGGAGTGATCCCAAGTGTCTTAGGTCTGTTAAAAATGTTTTATCATAATAAAGGGGCCATTCAATAAATAAAGCATCACCGAAAACACTCTGGATCCAAGCACTTACACAAGAGTTACCATATAACACCATAAACTAATTGTCATGTTTGTCATGTAATTAAACTAACATTATACTAATTAATCCATCTATTTTTAAAAAATTCATATAACATTATATTTCTAGTGTTCTTATTATTTATCTACTATTTATATGATAATTACAAATCATTTTAATACGAATTATCATACAATATTGCCACTAACATGGCCTGGAACACGACCCGAGTTAGTGTAACAATCCCATGGCCATAGCTCTGTGTTATACTAGCACGTTCCTTATTCTTATTCAATATGGTGCTCGTGTCAATTATACACAGCCCATGTGAATCCTGCTGTATTTATTCGCATATCAAAAATCAACCTAAAATTAGCCAAAACATAAAAACATATCTAAATCTTAATACCTGGACATCAAACATATCCTTATATATATTTAAATATATGTGTCACAATAATCTACCAACAACCTAAAACTCATATATATATATATATGCACACACACAAAAACA
>CANYCX010522367.1:0-10540 GCA_948193385.1 Breynia disticha f. nivosa
GCTCGATTTGATGTTTCCTTGCTGAAATTCTCGAGTTGGAAGGTTACTTTAGTGTTTAGAGAGGCTTAGGAACGATTAGGGGAAATTGGGAGAGTGTTTGGTATGTTTGGGGTTGTTTTTCCCCTGTTTGAAATGTTCTCGGCCTACTTAATGACCTGTTCAGACCCTCGATAACGTTCATTACGCTCTACCTAACATTCATTACGAATTTTCTGGGCAGTCAGGGATGAATAACGTTCATTATGATGGAGGTAAGTCACGTTATGGCCAGTAACGTTCATTACTGGATTGATAATGAACGTTACTCCCTGTAGATTACCATACTTGGTGATTTTTGATCCCTTTTTGATTCCCTTTCCTTCATATACTTACACATACATGTTTATAACTTCATGCAACATCATATCCACTCAATTAACGCCATTTAACATTAATTTAACACATATAACAACATCAAATCAACTTTGACATACGTCAAATTGGTTCATCTTTCTCTCGTTGCATTTCCCGATCCATAACATAATTCTCACAATACTTATACCAAGGTATCCATAACACATTCTAACATTATTATTCATGAATTGATCATGACTTAGCATTTATATTAAACTTTGTTCTAACATTTATACCTACCTCGTATTGTCTTTCATAATTCCATTCGAACTAAAACATTCGTTTCTTTTAAATTTCAATTGCATTCGTGATTCCTTGTTAAATTTGGAATAGACAAATTTTTGGGGCGTTACATCACATCTTTATTGATTATCGTCCATTCTCACTTGATTCAGATTTTTTAGACGATAGTTAATATTGTTTGTGGTTGGAGACTGTTTAGCAGGCATGTTAAGATAGATTAGAGTGGGATTGGGCTCATAAGGGGTCAGCACGATCTCGTGTTTATGAGCACGTGTCGTGCTCATCTCAATTTGCCGCTATAAGCTGCCACGACCCAATATGATGAGTAGGAGCTCGTGCTGTTCCCAGAACTTAAGCACGCTGTTTCCAGAACATGAGCACGACCTCGTGTTTGAATTAAAAAAGGCACGAATCGTGCCTTACTCATGCCATTTGGATTAAAATTCGGTGCACGACTCGTGCCACTAAGCACGGGCGTGTCGAGCAATGGAACAGTAGGTTTTTACGTAATAAAAAGCATATCATTATTCCTATGAATATTTGAATCATCTACTCTAACTCCAAGACTTTGAAGTTTTTCTTCCCTAAATAAGACTTCGATCTAGTTCATCAAATCTCAACACTTCTCAGTAAGGTGTCCATACGCTCTATGGAGATCACAATATGCGTCTATGTCTTTTCCTAACATCTTCTCTATCTTGGAAAAAATGAATAAGTCCTTAGTATTGTATCGATGCTAAAATGTTTTCTCTGATTTATTTAAAGGGGTATATTTTTCAAGCTTCGACTTCAAGGATCTACTGAAGTTGATCCCTTTGTCATTTCTCTTTGAGGATTCCTCCATTCTACTTTTTGCTTGTTTACCCTCTCTTCTCTAGAGGAATCTACAATCTTCAACATTTTTTCCTACACTACATACTTGTTTGCCATGATGAACAAGTTAGGTAAGGTCTTGGGTTGCTCAAGTGACAATAAATTTTGTAATTATACTAATATTGTTCCTTGTAACATTGTTGTGACTGCAATTCCAGGTTGTAACTCCTTTATCTCTAGTTTGCATTTTGAATATGCGAATGTATTGTTGTAGAGACTCTTTCTCTTATTGCTTAACACTTAGCAAATAATTGGCGTCCTTTTTTCTTCTATAGTTGATTATAAATGTTTTGACGAATATCTTCTTCACTTGTACAAAGGAAGACATTGAGGCTCCACCTAAGTTGTTGAACCAATCATGAGCCACATCTTTCAACGTGATTGAAAAGGCCTTGCATACTATTGTGTGTTTCCATCTATGTAGCATCGTTATGGCATCGTAGTTTTGCACATGCTCGTGAGGGTCCTCTTTCTTTGTGAAAGAAGGAAGTTGAGGCATTTTGAACTTTAATAGGAGCGACTCATCCATTTTCTTCTTGGTGAAATTGAATTTGGTGTCGATCGATTCCTCAGTCTTTTTCTCAATTTTCTTGTTGGCTAGAATATTCTTTACGATTTTCCTCACATTGTTGATTTCCTTAGCCATGAACATCGAACGTTCTCCTAGCTCTATTGTCTTTACTTCTTTTTGAGAGCTCTCAATCACTTCTTAGTATTTGGGTAGAATTTGGGGAAAAGTCCTTCTCTCCTCTCTAACAGTCTCATATCTCCTACTATATAAGTGTGTCTCGCCTTCAATAGTAGCCTGATTTTGGAGGATATAGGGTTGGCTCCCTATATTTTTCCATTGTCTTTCCACAATGCCAGTGGGAATCACCTATGGTAGATTCTTTTGATGATTTGGTGCTCTCACCTCTAAAATTTAACATAGGAGGTTTTGGCTTTCCTTGTAGTTGCGTTTCAACGCTTCGAATTCCTCTCGGAGAACTGTGGCAACTAGGGTAGTGGAAACCCTAGAGGTTTCTTGTAACGCCCCAAAAAATATAATCGAAAACTACACAGAAATTAGACAAAATCTACAGTGGAAACGGGTATGGAAAACCGTTCCCAAAATCGTTCTTGTTGTAGGAAGAAACTTGAATATAGCGCTGAATAGTGCAGAACGAAATTGCAAACGATTTGTGAAAACCATTTTAAAAACCGTTTCGAGCGGCAGGGTTTTAAAATAAGATACGTATCTTGGAAAGGAAGAGAGAGGGATGACATAATCCACCTAGCTTTACTTCTCAGCCAACCCTAGTTATTTTTCAGACTTTTGGAGACATTTCAAACATCTTTCCAGCAAGAACAACCTTGTGGGAAAAATCGTAAGCCAAGGACCACTTAATACGAAGTAAGATTTATAGTTTCTGATATTTAGGGATTTTAGGTCGGGTATGGATTGTTGAAATGAGTTTTTGTGTGAGAAATTTCAAGAGAAGAGTATTTTAATGGAATTTTGGGGAGAGATTTATGAAATGTGACAAGTGGATTAAGGATAACAAGGATTTTGTTCATAAAAGTGTGAACTTTGAGAGTATTTGTTGTAAAAAGGGGGTTAGTAACTTGAATATGTGTTAGAACAATGTAGGAACCGTTGAGCGAGATTTGGATTGGACGTGAGCGAGTGGGCTTGCACAGAATTCGAGGTAAGTGCACTTTTGACACTTACTTTGGGAGGTTGTGCCTCCATATGGTTGATTGTAGTGATAAATGCTTGTCTTGTTGAAATGGTGACAATTATGAGTAGTAACGAACTTGTTTTGTGTGAACGTGTTTAGGTGGATTTGCTAGAAGGTTAAAGAAACTTATGTTACGTTATGTTGTGTCGGTGTTAAGATGTGGAAATCATGCTTTGTTAATAGTGTTGATTTCAATGTGATATGGTATTGTCGTTGTGTAAATAAGAATGAAGAATTATGTGTTTGTGTGATTAATAGCATTGAAATGTTATTGTGGTGAGTAATGTAATTGAGAAATGTGGTTAAGGATAATGGTTGGTGCTATGATCGTGTTTGTGATAATGTGTTGGGTTATGCATTATGTATGACATGACGAGTGCAAGCTAAGAACAAATATGATGAGATTATGTAATGAAAAATGAATATGCTTGCATTCATTCATTTATGTCGTGTGGAAATTTTCATGAGGGGATTAGCCAATTATGAGCGAAAGCTCCAAATTAAAGTGGGGATTAGCCAAATTTGAGCGAAAGCTCTATTTATAAGGGGATTAGCCAATTATGAGAGTGGACTCTCTCACTTGAGCAAAGAAAGACCCTGAGGCATGCATTTGTGTGAAATGCATTGACATTCATAATGGCATACATTTGCATTTGATGTTATGAATGTTCAATTGATAATTGTGAATGTTGCAAAAATTGATGTGGGAGATGTGAAATGATGTGCTTGTTGTGGGTATGTTGATGTGGGTATAAGTTGAAAATAAACGAGGAATATTATGTGAAAAGTATATGGTTTGGGAACCTTGAATTGTGTGTGTGCATTGTGGAATGTGGGTTGAATGTTTCAAATGCTTAAGTGTGAATGTTGTTGTGTTATGTGTTCTGCAGGTCAGAATGGGATTGGAAACGGTTTTGGTAAACCATTTCCAAATCCGTTCCAATTCCAAAACAATTCAAGGAAGGTCGAAACGGGTTCCAAAACGGGTTAGGAAAAATGTTTCAAAAATCGTTTCCATTCCAGAGTGTTTTGTGAAGGTCGAACTGGGTTAGGGAAAAGTTTATGTAAACCGTTTCCAAATCCTTTTCAATTCCAGAGAACTTTAGGATGGGTTGAACGGGTTTAGGAATGGGTTACGAAACCCGTTCCTAAACCGTTCTCGTTCATTCCACAGAGAACTTAAGAGAATAAAGAGTGCAAATTGATTTAACTTAATATGGGTAAACACAATTAGGCTTAGGGCCTTTATCCACATAATATTTTATGAGAAATAGTAGTTAGAATTGTTAGGGTGATGTCCCTAAATCTGATGACGTATTAATAAACGATGAACTAGATATCCTAGGCCATTTACCTTAGTTCCTTTATTCTAATGGCCTAAAAATTAAATAGTTTAAGAAGTGAATGATGTACAACGGGTTCTCTAATGATTAGAAACACCTAAAAGATTATATATTTAACATGGCAACGGTGAGCCATTAGCGAAGCTAGGCGCGAATGCGGCTTTTTGTTCCACGAGCACACCGGTCTTGGCCAAAGGTTCCCCTGTACATCAGCTTAACAATAATGGGATTTCACTTACTGAGTATTCTTATATACTCACCTTTGTTTTGCTGTTGAATGTGTGCAGAGCGACAGTAGGGTACTCGAGACTCACTTTTTGGGCAGGCTCAAGTGGTGATACGTGACTGCATAGGTCAGCTCCTAGCTCGTAGTTTGAGGGTTTTGTTTTTATATCCACTTTTGTACATCTATACACATATTAGTATAGATAGTTGATTTTCATGCATTGTTCTTAAACCATAGCCACAGCTTCTGCATATGACGATGTTTTTGTATAAACTTTATTACTGGCCGAGGTTTAAAATTGAATGCATGTTTATTCTTGATTTCATTAAGAGTGACCTGATCAATTATTTTATAAAAAAAATGGTTGCCAAAAACCGGAATTTAGTCGAAAAAGAATTTACGGATTTTGGGGTTCACATTCCTACTTCACTAGGAATGGAACATCGATTCACCTTGTGAGTCCCTTCTTGTTGGCTTCATATTTAAGAATATGTTTGCACCATCTTGTCAGAATGTCAAGTAGATAGATCATAACCTTTTGTTTATAAAGATGAAAGTTTCCCACAAACGATGCAAACTGTTGTTTCATGAGAACAACAATGAATGTTGAACGTCGTTCTTTGAGTACAATCAACTAAAAAGGAGAAAAGTCAGAGAGTCGAGGGTTTGATCCCACGATTACACTCAGATGCTTAAGTCAGTAAATAGAGATATGAGTGATAATTTTGGCATAGTAACAACATTGTAATAGAGCGTACCTTGAATGAGAAGAGGAGGAATCTATTTATAGGAAATTGCTCATAATACTTAGCGTGATATCTATTATCTTTGATCTTTATTTAAATTTGACTTTGAATTCAATATTTAACTTTTGAATATTGAACGTGAAAGATGTTATACACTTCTTGAATGAGTACACTATATCTGACCCATTTTGACAAATATAAAGTATCTGACTTTTATGCTTTTGAAATATTTTAACCATCTTACGTAGTCAAAATATATAACGTATAACAATAATAAATAAGTTAAAAGAGTCTCTTTGATATTTACTCTAAAAGAGTCTCTTTGAGATTTTTAATTCTACTTGAGGTATGTCAAAGATAGCATTGCTTATGGTATTTTATATAAGAAAGGTGCCACACTTGAGGTAATTGGATATTACGATGCTAATTATGCTGGTGATCATGATACTCGAAAATCAACAACTTGATATATGTTCTCGTTGGGGTCATGAGTAGTATCTTGGTGCAGCAAGAGACAACCAATTATGTCTTTATCAAGCAATGAATTTGAATATATATAGAGCTGCACTATAACCGCACAAGAATGCATGTGACTCCTAGAATTATTGAAAATCTACATCAACCAACTATCCAAGCTATAGAATTATATTGCGACAACCAGTCTGCAATTTGCTCGGACGAAAATCTTGTGTTCCATGTGAGAACTAAACACGTAGAGGTTTCCTATTACTTTCTTCGCGAAAGGTACTATGAGACGATATCAAGATGAAATATGTCACGGCCGAAAACCAAGTCGCTGACATATTTACTAAAGGATTAAATGGAACAAAGTTTGAAAAGTTTCGAAGACAACTTAGTGTGGCAACTCAACATGAGCTACGTGGAAGAGTAGTCGGTGAGGGGGAGTATGATGGCTTCTTGAATACACTTAGAAAAGTTTGAGATGCACAAACTCTCTTCTCTAGAATTATCTAGAGTATGATGATTGCTTGAATACACTTAGAAAAGTCTAGAGTTGTAGAGAAATAATTTAACAAATATAAGTCAGCAATTGAGTACTACAAATAGGTGAAGTGGCTTTTAGTGTGTGTAGAGAGTGAAGTAAGAAACACAAAGAAGGAGCATAAGGGTCCGTTTGTTTGACAGAAAATGAATCTTTAGAAAAATACTCATCCATGAAAAATCAATTTCCAAATCTTGTTTTTTGAATTTATTTTCCTCTGTTTGACGATTACATGAAGAATAATATTAAAATTATTTTCTTATATTTGTTTTATGTTCGATGACACTTATTATTTCAAATTAAAATATATTTTTATGATTAAAATGTAAAAAGATTATTTTTTATTTTTCTATGTGATTAATTTTTTATTTTCAATTATCCATATTTATTTGTTATTCATATTAATAAATATTTTGTATAAAAATTCCTAAAAAGTTTGAATATAATAAATATATTAATGTGTTCTAAATTATATAAAGAGAGAAACAAAGAAAAAATGTTTTTTATGATTTGAATGGGAGAAGATTTTTTCTTAAACATAGTGAAAAGAGAATCTTATTTTCCTGTTGACTTTCAACTTATTTTCCGTTGAGTTATTTTCTAATTGTCAAACATCGAAAAATTTGGAAAAATGTTTTCTGTAAACAAAGGGAGCCAAAGTGTGAGTAGTGCAATAAATAAGAGATTGTATTAGTGAGGTGTTTTTACTAAGTAAATTTACAACAAAATTTTAGTATCCAAGTCTCCACATTATGTTCAACACCTTCTACAACATCGGCGTAAGGAACAAGGCATTGGGGTCACAGGCCACTCTCCATATTTCATGATCGGCGTAAGGAACAAGATGCTCTGCCTTCGGAGCAGCTGTTCACGAAGCCATTGCAGAGAGACACCTAATTGAAATCGACTGAATGTGAAGGAACAAGAATTGGGCATAAAGTTTGCAGTATCATTCTTGTTTTCTCACTGTAGCTGGCAAGTGCAACACCATTCTAGCCTTTCTATATCAGCATGATTCTTGCCGTTATAAAGGTTAGATAAAAGAATCTCTACTAATATCGAGAAATTCTTAACTGGTAGTAAGCAGCTGTATATCCATATTAATTCTCTTAATATGCCTACATTACCATTTTTGCTGTTTTCCCCGTAATCCAGATTAATAACAATTGTGCGTTCAATAATAAATCTACTGATTTGGCAAAGTTTCTATTGAAGGGGGAAAAAAAAAAAACCAACTTGAGATAAGAGGCTCATTTCAGTCTTACAAGTCCATTTTGGATACTGACAGTATACGTTCTCACATTCTACATTTTTATTCAAGCACGAACCCGCTTAAACCTCACTATCTCATATAATTACAAAAGTGGTGATTGCTGTTTCTGCAGTGATTTTGCGGAAAATGCTCACCTCTTTTCACCGCATAAACATCTTGCAGCTTGTAGAGCAAAATATGTGAGGATGATATCAGCACCGGCTCTTCTGAGGCACATCAAGGATTCCATCATAACTCTTTCTTCATCGATCATCTTAAGAACCCCACCCGCCTTAATCATTGAGTATTCACCAGATACCTACATTCAACAATGTTCACGAAAAGAGATTATTATGGATATTCGGAAAGATAGAATGATCCAGGGGGGGAAGTTATGACATCCTCATTATGTTGATCCATGGAGAATTATATGAAATTTGAATGTCAAGGTTCCACTAAAATGAAACATCTTTGATAGAAGGAATGATAATGTAGAAGGATGTGTGGCAGTGAATATTCGTTTTATTCAGAAAGAACGATGAAGTTACCTGATATGCAGCAATAGGCAAAGGAAATTTATCTCTAAGAAGTCTAATGATATCCAAATATGGAAGACCAGGTTTCACCTGCCACCGAGCAAAGAATTTTCACAACAAAAAAAGGTATGCTATGTCAAGAATTCAAAGCAATAGTGATACAAACCAGAAGGATGTCAGCTCCTTCAGACTCATCTGCATATCCTTCAACTAACGCCTCTCTGTAATTGGCTGGGTTCATCTGATAACTTTTTGTTTACAAAGGAAAGTCAATATGCTAGACTCGGTATTAGAAATATTGAACAAAATTTTCAATACCATTTATATTTTATTATGAACTACTTACGTTTTCTTATCCCCAAAGCGTGGATTTGAGTCTAGTGCTTCTCTGAATGGGCCATAAAATGAACTAGCGTATCTGTTTGCATGATGATGATCAGACTAGGCATGTAATTTACGAGAAGTGAGAAGGAAAGCACAAAGCGCTGTTTGCATGATGATAGTGAGGAAAGAAACTTATAGCTTTACTTTGCTGTGTAGGACATGATCGAAACATGTTCATAACCTTCAGCATCAAGAGCTGAACGAATTGCTCCTGCACGACCATCCATCATATCACTAGGACTCACCACATCGGCTCCAGCTTACAGATGCAATACCAACAGTGTAAATTGTTATTAAAGATAATACGGTTACATCTAATCCACTGCACTTACAGAACAAAAATATACACAAAATAACCTGAGAAACAGCTTGTTTGCATAACTGATGCACGGTTTCGTCATTCATTATTACCCCTGCATCGTATCATGTACCAATCAGAACCGCAGGATAAATCTCAGGAACCCTGTCTACATATATTTAGCTATATCAGAGGATTCTTTCCGATTAACAAATCATGGAAAAGCTTTCCTTTGAACAATATACAAAGGAGTGTAGAGGGACGGACCCAGAAATATTTTATGGTGGGACACTAAGTGTTTGGATAATTTAAAATATAATAATATTTTAACAAAGTTACAGTAGATAGGACAAATTCTACAAAAACAAGAACATTCAATACAAAAATATATCTCAAATTCCATTATTATTCATGTCATTTTACATATACTCTGCTGCAATTGAAATTATAACTACTCATGCTTACTGAAATATTCGTGAAAACTTCTATAGCATTCACACATAGAACTCTTACATAACTTTTGAGTTTTGAAGCAAGATAGTGGCATCAATGGGAATCACACAAACGAAAACAAGTTGTCAAGCGACTAAAGCCTATCCTTGAAAACTGGTAAGGATTAGAAAGTATATTTCACATCGTCCCATCCGCACAACTCTTTGGCTTTCATGCACTATATCAGAATTGCATTCAGAATTCTCTATTCATAAGTTACAGTTAGATCTCGATAGAATTGTAGCAGATGATGTATAAGATTCTCTTCACATCTTTGCCAACAACAACAATAACTAGTTCCAAGGGGAAGTACGACAGATCTTGTCTAATTACTTCCATGGTTATTCTCATAATAGACTATTCATTAAAAAAAAACAAACAGTTCCAATTAAAGTCGCAATGAATAACTGATAATTCTAACACATTTCAGTTAGATCCAATCATTCTATACTCAAATCAAATGCAAAATTTATAGTTCATATAAAAAATCAAGAAAACAATGTCCATACTTACTGCTGCAAGTTGCCGCTCTTCCTCCATTTAAAAAGGTTTCAAGCTACGACAAAGTCATGGAGTGGAGGCATTAACAATCAATAATAATAACGACATAAACAACACACAACATGTTAGTATTCAAGGTTCCGTCCAAAACTAAACTAACTAACATGACTGACTGACAATAAGTTTGTTAGTCGAAAGACTTATGAGTTAATATTGCATTGTTATATAAGGGAAATCCTAGTGACAAGAGAAGTGAATCAGTTTTAGGTTATGCAGAAAAGAACAGCTTCTTTTCTCAAACCGTTCATCCGGTGTTCATTCAGTAGAAAGGGCTGCGAAAGAACACGCATTTAACTTGGCAATCTGCCTGTAGGAGAAGGAGACCATCAGTTAACATATCGAGAATCTCAACTCTTCCGCTGCGATAATCAGATAAGTGTGCTAGCTCTTATTTATGCTTTATGCAATTCTATGTTGAGTTCCTTCATTGGTATCAGAGCCAGAGGCTCATTAGGCAAAAAAATGTGTT
>CANYCX010522490.1:0-14769 GCA_948193385.1 Breynia disticha f. nivosa
TTTTTTTTAATTCTAGTTTGATAGTTAGTTTAACGATTTTATTTCATAGTATAGTTATTGCAATATTTAATCTCTCGAAAAGTCTTGAATTGTCAGGCAATATCAAACTCATCAAACTAATTGAATTTTCTCATTATCAAACGTGTTAAGTATGACGCATATTAAAGAATAAAAAGAAGTGCAACACTAAGGGTTTTAGAAGCCAAGAATTTGAAGTTTTCATTGTCCTTACATGATACCTTTATTGATATCCTAATCCTCATAGGCAACCTTCTTCTCCAGTCTCACGTTAAGGTATCAAGCACTGAAACATCGATGGTTGGGACATGGAAATCGATTCCGGTCAACTTTCTATTCAAAGCAGGCAACACTTTTCCTACTGCCGAAGAAACGAAAGCAAGAATGAAAGTTTCACTTGGCATCCGCAATGCTCGTTTGGTAAGGAGATCTTCTTTAGCAAAGTAATTATAGGTAGAAAGGCATAGACAAAACTAAAGGGGGTCAGGGTGGACGGCAGCCTCCTTGCCGTAAATCGATAAGAGCATCGCTCCCCTTATCGTCAAAATTAAAGAGAATGGTTTTGTCCCCGTGCCGTTACGTGGGAGAGACATGGAGACGTAAAAAAAGGAATCCTATCAACTTGTTCTGTCCTAGGATAATAAGTTCATGAGTTTGGTCTTACTTTACCGTCGAGAAAGGAAAGAAGACTTCCTTCAACAAGTTTCACTTATACAGAGCTCCCTTCTTTTAAGGTGTGAAGCAGTGTCAAACCAAAATACCCAACAAGTATTATCTCTTCCTGAAAAGAGGTGATCCAACCATACCTTCCAATGTGACTATCTTGTTACGACTTCACTCCAGTCACTTGTTCTGCCTTCGACATCCCTCTCTTTGCAGTTAAGGCAACAACTTCAAACATGATCAGCTCCCATAGTGCGACGGACAGTGTGTACAAGGCCCGAAAACGAATTCACCACCATATTGCTGACAGGTGAAATTTGTAAAGAAAAAAATTAGAGTTTAAAAAATATATAACTTCTCTATCCCATCCCCTCCCATTATATATATATAATTTAATAATAAAATTTAAATATAAATAATATTTTTATAATAAAAAATTTAAATAAAACACAAGATACACTGTATTACATTATATATGTTATATTTTTTGTATCCGAATAAATTTGAAAAGAGTGTACTAAATATCAACTTGGTCTCATCTCCATTATTTTTTATTTTTAAGTTGTACGCATGCCTCGTCCCATTCTCGTCAAACATTAAACCTGTCTCGTTTAGATTGAATCGGGTCGGGTCCCACATATATGAGTTGGTTTTGACATCTATATTCTTGAACGTCGATGAGGCCAATGTCAGGTCAGTCAATTAACCTGAACTATTAATAGATCCAAAACTAATAATAATAATAACTGAACCAACTTATTGTGATGAAGAAGCTAAATGATTATTCTGAAGAACAAAGATTCTACACATCAGATTTACACACCATGCAACACCGACTAAAATGTGTTTAGCATTTATTAAAAAACAGTATTTTGCCTTGTACAACCTTCTTACCACATATCCCTGGCATACCTCAATTACTTTATATTCCAGAAATCATAAACACCCTAAAAACAACTAGTGACATAGCCAGAAACGAAGAATCCCCATTAAGGTGGCAAGAAAAAAGTGTTTACTCTCCATTTTCCATCTGCTGCAATTCCTCACGCCAATTATTGGTAACAAGAAGTTTCTCGATGATAGTTTTTAGCGCAGGAGCACTCACACCACACCTCTTATCTGCAAAGCAAGATCTGCCTTCTTCAGCTGCCTTGCAAAGCTGTGGATCCAATGGTACCTTACCGAGAAATGGTACACCCATCTCCTTGCACATTTGTGTTGCACCACCACCACTGCTGTCAAATATTTCGCTGCAAGCGACCAATTCTAGAACCTCTGGTGCTTTCTCTCTCAAGTACTGTAAAATCGTTTCAGTGACATCATTCTGTTCGCCGGTCTCTGTCAACTTCATAAACTTAAAATCTGTCAGTGGCTGGCACAAGCCACTCATGTTCTCAACAACACCAAGAACTTGTACACCAACTTTTTTGCAAAAACTGACTTCTTTGCGCACATCAATGAGAGAGACTTGTTGAGGAGTAGTGACAATTATAGCACCATCTATTCCTGTAACTTGGAGGAATTGGACAATTGAGATGTGCTCATCGGAGGTTCCAGGGGGAGCATCCACCACAAGAAAGTCAATTTCTCCCCAGTAAACATCCTTGAGAAATTGTTTGATGAGACCATTCTTGCGTGGCCCCCTCCATATGACAGCTTCATCAGGGTTTGGAAGCATGAAACCAATTGACATAACCCCAAGATTTGATTCAACATAGACAGGAGACCAACCAAGGTTGCTCTGGTGTATGTCTTGACCTTCTAAACCAAGCATTTTAGGAATGCTTGGACCACAAATGTCAATGTCCATTAGACCAACCTGGAAACCCATAGCAGCTAGTGCAAATGAGAGCTGGGCAGAAAATGTACTTTTACCAACACCTCCCTTCCCTGATAAAATTAATATCTTATGCTTAACCGTTGCCATCCTCTCTGCAATTGCAACCAAGTCTGTGGAAAACAATATTTGTGTCAGGCAAAGAACCTGATTTTTCACTTATGCCATAACAATACCAGTAAAACAACGCCCAGGATGGTCCAATCAACATGAGGTACAACAACAGATTAAATATGACATTCACTAGAAACACAGTATTGGCAAGTAAACCTAATCCCAAGTTTGCTTCTGAAAAACCATCATAACAGAGGGAATTTCCCATCTAAAATCTGGTAACTCGAACAACTAAGAGTCCGAAAAAACCATAATCATTTTGAAAGAATAATCACAACAAACAGTAACAACACAGTTGATGAACTTCCTAAAAAGAACAATAAAATAAGCACAGCTCAATATTCATTACAAATTTAAAAAGCAAGAACATTCAATCAGCATAATCACATAAAAGTTCCAACATGTTCTCGAACAATAATTCAACAAAGCAAGCAAAACAATTATTGAAAAGGCAGTGAAAGCAATCATCTTTAAAGGGTAACCCCAAAAACAGAAAAAAAATCTCCATTCTTCACAGAAACAATAAGAAAAAAAAAGTGAAATTAGAAATACCAGGGTCAGGGCCTTTAGGAGCAGAAGCACATGCTTGTTGATTAGGGCATCCTTCACAAGCGTCTGATTTTCCCGCTGTCTCTGATTGAGGACCTGGACAATCTGCACCCACAAAATTATTCATAAATTTCTTAAACTGCCGTTTTATTCGTTTGTGAAATAGAAACCAAAAAAGAGAAAAGATAATTACTTTCGTTAGCGTTATCTGGGATTTCACCGTTCTCCATATCTATTGCGTTACTCCTCTGTCGAGAGTTGGTAAATGAAGAGAGATAATTTTAGTTGAAGGTCTGTTTTTGGGTTTAAGAAAATGGGCAAATAAAATCTTTTGTTCGCCGCGCCGCCTACGAGTTAAATCTGTGTCGGTTTGTCTCATAATAAAGACCAACTGCTCGGTTCCTTCTTTTTTAAAACCAAAATCCACAGCCTAGGGTTAGGTTCAAATCTGGCTCGGTTCCTTCTTTTTTAATACTTTGGCTCGGTTCGGTTCAATCTGGTTTGGTGCTTGACCTAGGTTAGGAGGAGTGTAAACAAATCGGATTGTTAGTGAGTTTGAGTGCTAATTTACAATTAAGTTTGTTCGTCAATAAAATTTTAAACTCACATACTTAAACGAATCATATCTGAATAAGATAGTACCCAATTTAAAAGTTTACAAACATACCCATCTAACGTTTGCGAATAAATTCGATTACGTATTTGATTTTTTATATTAACATATAGTTTTCATATTTTATTCTAAATATGTATTTGATTTATTTTAAAATAAATTATTATCAGAATTAATTTTGATAAAATATATAATAAATTTTATTTTATTAATTAAAAATAATAAATTTATTATATAAAAAAATAAAAATATCAACAATATTTAATAAATATATAAATTTTTAATTTTAGATGGAAAAAATCATATAAATTATATTTTAATTTTTGTTTAGTATAACTTAAAAGCTTGTAAACATACTCTTTTGTTCGAGAACTTTTAAACGAGTTTATTTGTGAATAAAATTTTGAGCACGATACAAAATTCGGCTGAAATTCGAACTCGTGAAATTTTAATCGAGTCGAATTCAAATAAAACTCAGCTAGACTCGACTCGACTCGTTTACGTTCCTACTTAACCCAAAATAATAAAACGATTATGACTTGATTTCATGTGCAAATACATACTCTTGGAATTAAAAAGTGAGTGGACACATGCAACGCAATGCAAAATTAATATATTAAACTACACATTGCTATAATTAAAATTTTGTGTTTTGATTTAAAAAAAATGATGTTTGTGATAGATAGATAAAATTAATACAACTATAATATACGTTCATTTGCTGCGTAGAACTATTATCAAAGTCTTCACATTAATCCACAAAAATTATGGGCGGATTACAACACAACAAACCTAATCCACACTAATCTCCTAGCATGCATCAATCATCAAGAAATCAAACAAGTTTTTAATCGGAGCAGCAGAAACTATTCGGGCCAAAAGCTCTAAAGCAGATTATCATGATCTGTCGTGGACTGAAAATATGAAACTTTATGCCACAAATTGGAGTGAAATTGCGACCTCAAATGCTGACGCCTTGACTTGAGATGAAACGAGCAGCTAAAGTTAAGCTGACAAATGCAGCTGAGGTTATTCCTGAGAGAATGCTGCTAAATGCTGATTTCCTTCTTGTTTCTGAAATGTTGACTCGAACGTAACAATTCTTTGACAAAATGGTGTAATTATCGACGAAAATCTCCTTGGCAGGAAGCTCATGTGGATACCTTCACAAACTTCCATCACTCATACTCCCATGCTCAGATCTACATATTACTCTTGCGATATATACGCTTCGTTGCCAATGGAGATGCAACCGTCACCAGGGGCGATTTTTGAGCCAACAATGTTGACATTGTCTTATCATTCAATGCATATTATGTTTGTTTTGAGACTTTCTGTCAGAGAGAAAGATTATTGCACCAAGGATATTTAACATGTAATTGTCCATTATTCAGGCAAGTTAAACCAACAATTTTGCAGTTGGTGATATAAGTGACCCTCAAATTCTGGAAAACATATATTGTTATTTCAATAATTCATTTTTGTTTCAGAGTACTACTCTATATGTCTCCAAACCAAAGTACAACTATTGGTAATATCCAAGGACCTTGACAAATTAAACTTTAATTAGAGATACATATACAAATGTTCTGACATAAAAATACCTTCCCATCAACCATGGGACTACTAGCCGTGCAATATATTCTGTGTAGTTGATTGCTGCATATCAGAAACTGAAGCATGAAATGATCCACTGGAGAGCACAACTCTATTCGCCGTATAGACAAACCTGGTAGCTGAACTCTTGATGAATAATGGTATGCAGATGAGGAGAAGCTTTCAATTCAGGTCTCTCCTTACAATGAAGGAGCTGCTTCAAACAATCTAAACAGAGAAAGTCTAGAAGGAAAGTCTCCTCATAATTGTTATCATTAATGCAGCTCCCACAACTAATACAACGTGCAATGCACACTCTGCAAGCTCTGCACGGCTGATTAGCCTTGTCATTCTGTTGGCAACTCTCAGTAGGACAATCGTAGACAAGCATCGGCTTTAGGCATCTGGGGCACATCTCAAGGTCAATCGCGCGGTCATCTTCACAAGAAACATACAAGTTTTCGAGACCAAAAAATTTTGGCCTGTGATCTCTTGTCTGCCTCTTACTATCAATACCAAGTAAAGATCTCAACTCCTCAAACTGCAACTCAGTTATACCATAACGGCCACCAATACTCAAGTGCTTTATACTAAGCTTTCCGGCAGACTTGAGAGACCTCAGATTACATAAGATGCTGTCAATTGTGAGTCTCCCGCACCCAGGTACACTTAACTGCATACAAAAAATTTGAAATTTGTTTCAAATTTTTCAACATGAGAACACGTAATAGCAATTACAGAGGTGCAAACTATCTGGTGAACAAAATGCAGCTGAAAAAAAATCCTCTTCAACATTTTTTTCCCCAAGACATTATGGTAGTTTGAATTGTAATGCACAAAGCAAGCAGCTCTAAAACTTCAAAATCAAGTAAATAAGTACATCATGATGAACAATTACACCATTGCAGAATGAGAAAAGAGAACCTAAACATTCCAAAGATGCTGTGTGAAAACTGAATATAAAGGTCTTCTAAATGTTGTTTCAAATGTAGAAGCTAATATTGCAATTAAATGATGAATGCATATGCCAAAAAATATATCCAATCACCAAAATATTAACAGAAAATACATTTACTGTTCAGATTAATGCCCCTGCTGTATATAGTCCTTAAGTCACGTGTCGTAATATGTGAAGATTAACAAGTCCAACAATTCTCAATCAATTAGAATCAATAACAGGTATCCAATCCATGAGAAACCCGTCATTGTTTTCTTTACAAATCATTCATCCATGAATATACAAAAGTTCATGCCTTAAACGCGGAGCAAAGTAGGCATCCAAAATTAATTTGCTTGAAAATTGATTTGGAAGTTCAAAATTAAGCTCAATGAACAAATATAACAATATCATAATTCATATTTTTATTCAAGAAGGGTAATTCTTTCAAAGTCACTAACCTTGGTCAATCTAGGATTGCAACCAAGCACTTGCTTCAATCCGTCGTCAGAAATTCTGAAGCAATTTACTAAACTCAGGCATTCTAGAGTACCTTGAGCCCTACCAGTCAACTTGACAAGAGCCTCATCCGTGATTTGCATATTCAAGGGCTGATCGATCTGGATACTCCTCCATAGGAGTGAATCACACCTCACTGCATCCCGCAGTGATCTGCAAACGCTTTCAACCACAAGGAGGTCCTTCACTCCTAGATACTTCAAAGCAAAAAATAAAGCATCATGTGGGTCACCTCCACCACCTTGCAATTCTTCCCCTTTATTGATAACAACACAGTTCTTTCCATCCCTTTTGGAATCGGAAGAACCATCATCAAATACACTGCTAACCCTAACAACATTATCAAGGCAATAACTTTGTATAGAAACTGAACCAACATTAAAGTTATTCATTATACTACTACCATCAACGTGACATTCCAACCCTACAATCAATTCATCATCATCAAATACACCATCATCAACACTATTAACCTCCTCAGCTTCATCAAAACCAAATTCTCTGCAATTAGACTCACGAATACTCTCATCAGAATCCTCAACCCAAATAGCTGCAACACTGGATTTAACATTCATCTCAAATGGATCAACAGGCAAAAAATCCGCAATATCATCAGAAACAACCTTACAATACCCTTCAAATTCATCTTTACTCATTCCATTAAGATGGGAATTCTCCATATTCAATTCAATACTCCTAAACCCCCAAGAGTTACCAACAGACCTACCAAACTCCATTGACATAACAATGGACTAAATAACCAAAATAGACAATACCCAATAATACAAACCCATCAAAATACAAGAAAGTCAAGTCCTTTCAACAAAAAAAAAGAGTCAAAGCTACAATCTTTATTGAATGTACATGATTAAAAAGGGAGAGAATTATACAGACCAAAAGAGGTGAAGAAAAATGGGCATGTTTGAAGAAGTCATTGATCTCTCAATGCAAAGAAAGTGTGTTGGGAAGAGCAAGGAGAGGGAATGCCAAAAATAGGAGAAAAACACGTGTGAATAGAGAGACTTTGATCTCTCAGCTTCACCAATAAGAAGTTGGGAATTGGAGATATGGAAATCCAGGTGATTGTGTCCTTTTAAGCTAAGGTTTTGGGGTCCATTTATAAACCCCTTCGTCAACAAGTTAATGTTAGGTTTGCATTATCTGCTAGAACTAGTTCTATTCTATCTATTACAAAAATTGGACCGAACCCGTGAGTCATTTGTTAGTCCAATTTTGGTTCATCATTCAAATCGGTATACAAGTAAATTGGTATTAAACCGGTGAAAATTAACAATCTGATCGGTCAGCCGATGAACTAGACTGATTTTAAGTATTGAAAAAATTTAATAATTTAAAAATTAAATAATTTTATATATTTATACATATTTATTTATTTGTATTATTTTTAAATTGTCAATTCGATCAATAAACCACTGCTTCAACCAATGAACTAAACACTCAATTCCTTTTTCAGTTCAATTACCGGTCCAATTCTGAGACTGGTTGTCCGGTTCTATCAATCACGCTTTGTTTTTGTTTCAAAGAATATGGCTAATTAATTATTTAATTAATTGCTTAAACCACATATTAATTAGATATTAGGACAACTACCATTATACTAACTCTCTAGCCAGGCTCCACCCACAAAAGTATTCATAAAGTTATTTCACTAATATTACATTTATTTGAGATTAATTTCAATTATATCAGATGATTAATTTTCAAACATAAATAAGAATGTTTTGCTTATTTGATCCTGCAAAAAAGTTTTCAAACAAATGTAATTTTAACTCATTTTCTTATATATTTTTAAATTTTTGATCACCTATAACTATTTTTACATAATTTGTATTTTTCATTTTAAAGAAGTAAATAAATTCTAGAGATGGGTTAATTTATGGGGATATTTTATGTTTGATTAATTAAACTACACTTTATTGTGGTGTAGAAATAATTAAATAAAATATTTAATGGTAGAATGATAAGATAAGGAACATGATAATGTGTTTGATGCTGACATTCTATCTAAATACCCATGAGTTCAACATATTTACCTATCTTTATTCTAACCTATTTCATTTAAAAAAAAATTAAAATATTCATCCATCAATTTACAATCAAATCAGTTGTCGCTTAAATTGAGCAACAACATTTTTATTATTAATATCACAAATTCTGCAAAATAAAATAAAATTAAAGATAAAATCTCGTCTCTAAACATATTCTGATATTCAAATTAATATTTAAATAATAATTTTGTATTTGATAAGGCTGCACTTTTTTTTTTTAATTTTGGTTCCAGTTATTTGCAAAATATATTACATTTTGAAGAAGGAATGCAGTTGAAGCCTTAGAAGTGAAGCCTTTAAGAATGGTTCTGTATTGAGAAAGAGGTAGTTGAAAAGGGGAATAATGGCACTATAAAAAGTAAGTAACTTGAGGAAGAAGTAGTGAAAGAAAGTGAGGAAGAAAGTAAACAAAATTGGCTACGCTACCCTCACTTATTCCATCTTTACTTTCCACATATTCCACCCAACTTTGAAAGGATCTTCCAAGTTAAAGAGTGAAATGATGAAGCAACTACTTTTTAGCCACAAATTCCAACATTCACAGCATCTACAATAGGGTTTATGTTTGCTTAGGTGGTAAACCTCAGAGATTTATTAGCACGAAGTGATTTATAGATATAAATTTTTTGAAAAAGTTTTAAAAATGCTTTGCCATTTTACAAAATTTTAAAATCCCTCAAGCAAATTTCACAGTTGTAAGCTGCTTATAAATGCAGTAAACTCAAACTACTTGTATACGAAGCAAAACCAAAATGTTCGTCGTCGGTGGCCAAATAGATTCTGTTGCTGATTGCGGTCAAGCACATTATTAAAAATGTAACTAAAGGGAGCGATATGATATGGACCCAATAGATAAACTTCCATTCGACCAAAAAAGAAACCAACTTGCAGGAAAAATTATACAATACAGGATGAAATCGCAGGCTTCAATATGTTAGTACAAACCCTGCAAACAATTTCACTGCGAAGAGTGCTTTATTTTACACGCCACACCAGATGTTTGCATTCAGATGTGATGCATATGGGCTCCAGGAAAACCCCAATCTTAAACTCGATGCATATTATTCTTATTCAACCATGGTTTACATCTATAATGTAGGGGGAATCCAGATATATCCATGTGTTTGAACGTAGCCAGCTTTGGCCAACAGTTCATCTGCTTCTGCTGGTCCGCGGCTGCCTGGCTGGTATGGAAGTGGCTTCATTTCACCGTTGTCAATCCTGTGCAGAAGGGGTGTGAAAATCTCCCATGCAGCCTGATGATTCAAGTCACAACAGCGTTGAAATATATCAATAGTTTACATTCTAGAAGAATAATATATTCAGGGATAAAAGATTTTACCTTTAACTCGTCTCTGCGAACGAAATGCTGCTGATCCCCTCTGATTCTGTAATACCAATGTTTCAGATCAAGAAAACTGATACTTCAAGAAAGATGATTTAGAAAACCAAGAAGCAGAGCCATACGTGTCGAGAATCAAACGTTCATAAGCCTCTGGTATGGTAACTCCTTGGTAACGTTGTCTATATGACAAATCTAGTTCACTCTGAGCGGTTGACATCTCCAGCCCTGGCTGCTTGACCTAGAAAATACAAACATGATAAATTTTGTTATTTTATGCTTACAGCAGTCATACTTTTATTGTAAAAAATTGACACATGGAAAACTTCTATCTTACAGTTATTCACATACCGTAAGTTTCATGTAAATGGCTTCTGAAGGCTGCAGGCGTATCACAAACTCATTTCTTCCTTGTTTTTGACCTAAACAAGAAGTTAGAAGTTAGATATAACGATCAGAATGATTCTGCAAAAAGTACAGGTAAAGAACAAAGCAAGCTGTACAATCATAACAATGCCTTGGTTGTACAGATTTCCCTTAACTTAGATTAGGTATGATTTGGAAATTTGTTCTACTGGCTAGCTATTTACATCGAAACTATGGTAAACCTCCATATCTAATTCAACATGACCCTTAGCCCTAAAAAATAGTATAATGTGAGCTAAGAACGAAAATAATAATTCAAAGTTCCCCCAAGTGCTACACTCTTACATCTGAATATATCACCAGGAACATCCTTGAATTGAATCCTGATCTCTGCCTTCCTAGAATTTAATGCTTTCCCTGCCTTCAATATAAAAGGAACACCTGTGAAACAAAGTCTGAAATTAGCAGAATGGATATAAATGCAGTTCCTCTTATCCCAAACTGATTCTGATGTAATAGGTAAATGGAAAAAATAAAGTTATCCAACTTTCAGTGATCAAAATCACCACAAAATTCTTACCTTCCCATCTTTCGTTATGTATATGAAGAACAACGGTGGCAAATGTTGGAGTGTTGGAATGGTCAGGCACAGTTGGATCATCCCTGTAGCCTTCATATTGTCCAAGAACAACCTCCGCATCATTAATTGGAAGAACTGATTGAAGGACCTGAAATTTTAATTTAGATTACAGTGAGAAGATTATCTCAGAATCAATAGTCCCAGACAGAAGAAATATTTGAGTTCCGTGAAATCAAATTCTAAGCTATTTCTGCATTGCCACAGATATATTGAACTTGTTGTCTTCCTATTTACATTGATGCCAGTTTACAATAATAACAATAGACTGATAGGTTATAAAAATGCAAAAAAAAAAATATCAAAAGGTTGGATCTGCACCTTCACTTTCTCATCCCGAATATGCTCAGGTTTGAGAGAGACAGGTTTCTCCATTGCAACCAAACAAAGAACCTGCAATTCAAAAAATAAAAAAGTACATCAGACAAGTAACACATAGCATCTGCCATTTTGTTATAAAATGTGATAACCTATATTAGCTGGCCTGCTTAATTGAATTCATAGGTTCAAGTTAATTCAAATGAAAAGCTATATAAGCACAAATAATGGGTAAAATATGACACCAGGGTCTCACCTGCAATAAGTGATTCTGAATGATATCACGGATAATTCTGAGAGGAAAGCGAAAAAAGAAGCATAAAAAAGAACGTTAATGCATTTGACAGCATGTTTCTATAACATCAAGATAAATAAACCTCACCACATTGCCCAAGGTTGAAGTTCGGTCAATTTACAGATGACATTCATAAAATTCTTAAAAGTTCAGCTATTCAAAACTTCATTTTAAAAGAAAAACCTTATAAAAAATGTAAATACAGATTGAATGATGTGAAATGAGGGGGAGCAGGGGAATGAAACAGAAATGGTAGATAAAGAACAGAAAAACACGATGTTTTGGCAATAGATCACTTTAGAATTAGAATATAATGAGAGAAGCAGGCCACTCAGCAGCATACCCATATTCATCGAAATATCCACCACGACCTTCAGTTCCAAAATCTTCCCTGAAGACAATCTGTCAAAGAAAGGACTAAGAGGTTTACTATAGTTTAACCATGTATTTTTATTTTTGGCAAGGTGATAAGTCTTTTACTTTCATTTCTTAGAATCACTGACAAATGTGGCCTGATAATGCAAGTCAACCCATGATCTTATCAATTTTCTCCCTTCTTCTTTTACTTTTTACTTCCACACAATTTTTTTAATAAAATAAGTGGAAGAGGCATTCTCACCTGTATGTTATCAATATTGTCACGATTCCAAAGAGGCAAGAACAAGCGATTTGCAAAACGAAGTACCAGCTGTGAAATTCAAGAAACAAAAGGACATCATTAATCATGATGTCAATAACATCAGTAAACAATGATTAGCGGAACCTCTTTCATTTATCTCACCAAGTTCTGCACCAGCTCTTTCCCCAAGTAGTGATCAATACGGTAAATCTGTGGTTCCTCAAACAACTCTCCAATCTGAGTACTGAGTTTTTCTGAAGATTCCAAATCCTTTCCAAATGGCTTCTCAACAACAATCCTTGTCCACCCACCTTGATCGGCTGAAAATAATTATCCAAAAAGGTATTCATATAAGTCACCTCACATATGGTATTATAAACATTTTCTTCAGGAGACAGTACAACGTTTTCGTGCCTCTCTGAACAGTGAGGTAAAAACACCAGAAACTTATACGGTAAAGAGACAATGATAGAGCAATGCCAACACTAACCAAAACTTACATTTATTCATGCAGCATTTTTTTATCATCCTGCAAACAGGTGGATACACGGAAGGAGGAAGTGCAAAATAAAATAGTCTCCTAGAAGACCCTTCAGCACTATTTTTCGACTCTTCATGCTTTGAAATTTCCTTGTCAAGTTCAGCGAATCCATCCTCTGAGTCATATGATCCGCTTACATACTTGATCTACAAAACCACAATACCAACTTCCCAATCAGAAAGCAAAACTATAATTTTCTTCCAAAAAAATACAAAAAGAGCGACCAATCTCACAAGTTGCAAGAACTGTGACACTTCCTCTGAATTCCCATCCTTATCAAGATACCTGAAGATACAGTTCTTCAAAAATTTAGTCTCTTCTAACCCACTAACACAACTTACATGCATATACAGCTACAAAGAATTATCATAAACACAGAAAGCTCACCCGCGAATCCGATTTCTGAGATCATCATCAGAAATCTTAGTCCTGGCGTATCCAAAAATATGCACATCTTGAGGTTGCAGAAACCCCTGCTCAATTAACATATAATTTATTTAGAACATAAAGCTAAAGCAGAAAAAGCTGAAAACTTTGATTGACCAATTACAGAAGAACTTTCACAATTAAAAACCACAAATAGCATGCAAAGATCAATTCTTTCAACAATTCATACGCATTCTTTTGAGTCAAAATCGAAAAGCAGCAAGCTTTAATTAACCCAAAAACAAAAAACAACTTTTCCAATCATGCAGTAAAAGATCACTTTTTCAAACCACAAAAAAAAGCCAACTTTTCTGTGAATTAAAACAAACGGATCAAGAAAAAACGAAAAACCTGCTTATAAAGATGAAATAAGGCAGGAAAAGTCTTCTTCTTAGCAAGATCACCGGAAGCACCAAGAACTATAATGGACAAGCAACCAGCTTCTGGAGCATTCTCTTCATCTCTCGAAAACGAATCACTCCTCAAACTGGATCTTTTCTCCATTAACCATTTACCATCACTTGAACCCATTCGAAACGACGTCGAATTATGAGTGATGTCTTAGTTTGATTGAGGTAGGTGAGAGAGTTAAATGGAAGTGTGGTTAATTATAGTTGGAAAGAAAATGCTTGGTTAATTATATTATATAATAAGAAAGTGATTATTTGTTTGGTTTGGTTATGGTTGAAGAAGGAAGATGTAGGTGATCGCGTTGATCCCACCAAACCAACTCTGTTTGTTTTCTTACCAGCAGCCGTCTCTGTACAGTAACAGAATTATGAGTACTTGTTTTTTATCAAACCGTACGAATAATAATAATTTAAATTTTTAATAATATTTAATAAAAATATTATGACGCAATAATTATAAAGTTAAAACGAATTGACAGTTATGACTGTATATGGAATTTGGCCTTTTTATTTGGTCTTTTTTTTGTATATTTATTTAGTGCCCTGTTTGTGTGAATTATTTTGGGTTTAGTCCTTGTCATAATAATAGGTAGACTAGTTGGTCAAAGATTTGAATTTCACTCTTTTTTGTGAGTTTAGGGCATCTTCAACCCTACACCTAAATTTCAAATTAGGGTGTAGGATTTGGATATATTTGCTCCAACCCACTCCCAAATCATATTCCTAATTTGGGAGTGGTTCTTGAACTCTAATTTGGATTTAACATATTTTATTAATTTATTTAATATATAAAATTAGTTATGTATTTATATAGTATTATATTTATGTATAATTAATTATAAGTTAATTAATAATTATAATTATTATAAATTAATTAATTAGTAATTATAAATTAATAGT